>KN880511.1:0-99664 GCA_000934385.1 Cylindrobasidium torrendii FP15055 ss-10 | reverse complement strand
GGCAGGGATTCACCAAGATGGAATCCCTTACCGCCGGCCCATGGCCACTCGAAGAGGGTAGTATAAGATAGAAAAAGTAGTAGACGAACCTTTGAAAATGAGATGCACGAATGAGGACAGACAATGATGTTCGCTGGCAGAACTGGACGACGCGCTGTGTTTGGCGAACGGCATGCTTGGCAACAAACAAACAAGGTCCCGAGTACATACCACGTGAAAGCCACGTTGATTTCGTCCATATATGGTCACAAAAAAATAAGAGATGGTGTCGTGCAAGCAGCCTAGAAACAATTAACGTTCCTACGTCACGGTTTGTTAACTTTGAACTGTCATCTCCACTGGCCCAAACCCGCCGCATCCACAACTCGACGACGAGCAGAAAAGACAAAAAAAAACCTTCACGCCACGCTCGCCAAATACAGTCGCCTTTCATCCTTATACCGCGCCGGGTTGCCGATTGAGATTACGGCTGCAGCATGTCGTCCGCCGGTGAGATCATCAATGACAATTACCTAAGGGTTTTATTCTGACCTGGCTCTTCCCTTCTCTCTTCCTCGTCGTGTTGGACGTCCCCTTTGTTTATGTCACTTTCAACCTCTGTGACTCCATCTACATCGAATTCGTCCCCCCTGTCGTCTTCTGCGATGTCCGATACGTCGTCTGTACCGGATCCGACCTCTGAATCTTCCTCTACTGCGGCACCTTCAACCACTTCAGAGTCCCAGCAGTCCACTTCTGTCCCTCCCACTTCGAATCCCCCGTCTTCCAGTACCGTCGAGTCGACGACTGCCCCCACATCCACGCAACCAACGTCGACACAGCCACCAACCTCGACGTCTCAAAATCAGCCGTCAAACACAAACACAAGTACTAGTGGTGGTGGCGGTGGAGGCCAGCAGTCGTCCACACAAGGGGAAAGCACAACAAGTCGTGCGACCTCAACGGCAGAACCTTCAACTACCATCATCCAGAGTACGGTCATCGTCACCGCGTCCGATGGCCATGCTGTGACCTCGGTTTATACATCTACCGCGATTTCGACTCCCAGCTCAGGCGCAGACTCTGGTAGTTCGGGTGGGAATAACGATGGAGGCAGCAACACTGGTGCTATCGTTGGAGGTGTTGTCGGAGGTGTCGCCGGCCTGGCAATCGTCGGACTTCTCGTATGGTGGTTATTACGCCGCCGCAAGAACAAACGGTTGTCAGGCCTTTTCGATGGCAACTTCGATCCTGCTCATGTTGGAGCCGGTCGGGTGCCAGACATGGGCATCGACCTCGAAAACGACGACACACTACATGACGATGGACTGGGTGGCCGCCTTGCTGGCGCAGACATTGGTGCCGGGGTGGTCTCCCCCTACCCGCTCTCGGGCTCATCAGATACCTCCTCGCATGCTAACCGACGAACAAGCGTCGGCCCTGGTATGGGAATGGCGTATCCCCACCAATCCCCGAGTCCTCCCCCGATGTCTCAGTATTCGCACGAGAGCCACTATCCCTCAGTGTACAGCCAGTACCCAGGCGGCCCAATCCCGATGCCGATGCCATCGATCAGTGGTCACAGCAGCTCAGCAGGTGGAGGAATGAGCGCCAAGGAGCGAGAAAGGTGCGTAGCGTGTTTCAACTGATACAATAGGTCACTGATACCCCTCCAGGCAGCAACAACTGAGCGTCCAAAACCCAGATACACAGGGTGGCCCCGTTCTTGTTCACCAGGACGCTGGTCCAACAGAGATCCCACCCACATACGATAGCCTCCTACCTGGATCTGACTATGGACAGGGATCCGGCTCTCGCCAAGGTCCTGCACCTCGCACGCCCCCGCAATAGGTCAGCAGGCTATTTTGAAAAACCATATGGCATCGTTCTAGACAATTGGTTGGACTTGTACTCGAAGGAACACTCTCTTTTATGGCTTCGTGCTTATGCATTGTACTTTTAAATGATGCGAACAGCCGTATCCCCCTTTTACCCCATTTATTCGACCCTCCGCAGAGCCTCCTCTATTCCTCCGGTTTGGTTGGTGACTTTTACAGATCCCCCACTACCTTAAATCTAGACTATTTGCGCCTCCCTTGTACATGACTTTTTATGACAGGCTCCCTTCGTGAAAACCCAAACCCGTTATCATGCTGGCAACACGCTCCTCAGGCCTCAGGCCTCATGCAGCTCGATGCGAGCCCGATGCATAATGCCCAGGGCAACGTCCAGCGACGTCCCCAAGGTACGACCCTCGTGAAAAGTAGGTGTATCTTCAACTCAATTCAGAGGTTCAATCTGATATCGAACTTCGGAAAATGGTTTGTGCATAGTCGGGACTCGGTCCCAGAGTCCTCCCAAGCGAAGGGGGCTGGAAGGGGGACTGCAAAACCTTGCCATGATATCCATTCAAACTGCTTTCCCTGGCGCCCCAACCATCATGTTGAATGATGGGTTTTAGAAAATCGACGGCCCTTACTAACCAAGGATTTTACGGGGCCAGGAGCTTCGCGCGCCAGCGAGGTGCCACAATGGGTTGCGCCCAGAGGGCCCTCAACGACGCCTATATTGCGTGGCAAGCCTTCGGTCGCTCGCTAAAGACAACGGAGTGCAATGACAGATTGGCGCGTCTACAGGATACAGGAAGCGTCTTACTGGGTTAGGGCGACATCGAGGCATGGTGCGGTGCTCGAGCCGTAGGAGCCGATAGCTTTGGGGAGCCTCATTGTATGATGAGGGTACTTTGCTCCAGTATGAGCAATACCTGTGGTTTCCTTGATATCGTATCTAACCTTTTTTTGTTGCAGGGGTTGGTGGTCTGCAGTGAACGAGTGGGTTCAGTCCTCGTCGCTTGGAAAACCCAAGTCGTTATGCTGCTTGTTGAAGTGCTGAAACGGCGGCGACGAAAGGTCAAGCTTCCTACATAATCACAAAGGCGATTGCTTACCATCAAAACATCTGAGTCGATCGCGACCACAATGAAATTCCTTAAAAGCGTGGTCTCAAAGTTTGGTGAGCACCACTCGAGCCTGTGTCACAAGTGCGAATAAGATTACAAATCTGTCTATAGTAACTTAGGCTCATCATGGGCCGTTTTCCCGAGTATTCTATGAAGTAGCTTTGCCTTGGAGATATTCTTCCTCAGCCTTTCTCACGTCCTCCAGCATCTTGTTCGTTGCCGCCGTGATTGAATATACATCGGACGAGACGATGATCATGCGGTAGCCCTTTTCCACGCGGTCGATGACCGACGCCGTGTCGAATGCGAAGGACAAGAGCGGCATGTTGTACTTCTTCGCCAATGCCTCGACTCCCTTAATCAGCTCTGCCGCTTTTTCTGAGGATCCAACGTCGAGCATCAAGTCATACGCCCCAATCACTAGGTTAGTTGAGCGGAATTAGCCTCAACTTATAAAGAAAAGTCGGTTTATGAACGCACTGATACAATCCACACCAGGGATCTGCATGATCTCTTCTGCGTTGCTCATGCCCTCGGCACTCTCAATCTGTGGAATGACCGCAATGTGTTCGTTTGCTGTCTCATACCACGTCTTCCCATTCGTGTCCGCGGTTTGGCCGTCAATAGGCAAGACTATATCGAGAATTCGGTAAGATGATACATGCAAGGACTTTTCCCGGAAACGTACACGCAAATGGAGGGTAACCGCGCGTTCCCATAGGCGGAAACTTGATTGCCTTGATGAGCGCACGAACCTGGTCGGCGGTCTCGGTATGAGGGGTGACGATGCCGCTGGCGCCAGCGTCGAGTGCCCAAGTTGCCCACGAGTGATGTGTGTCGGCGTGTCCTGGAATGCGCACGACAGATATGGAGCGCCCTCTTCCACTGGCGCGCATCGCCGTCAACTGAGCGATACATCAGCCTCATTCAAGTGCGCTACTGATGGGTGGCTTACCATGTCGACCATGAGATTCGGGGCCATTGGAGTGTGCTCCAAGTCGAGCATAATCCAGTCAGTTTCGGTAGCCGCAACGACTTTGGCGACGTCGACGGATGGAAATCCGACGACAGCACCGAAGAGATTCTTTCCAGTTTCTTGCGAGTCACGAAGGGCCTGGCGCAGATTGGGCGATTGGCGGACGTGAGAAGCGTTGTACTGTTGCATGGAAGGCATTATAGAGCTTGTCGAAGGGTTGTTTGGGTTGCTGAGTGCTGCGAAGAGTATTTATGAAGAGGAAACGGCGAGCGACAGGTCTTTTATACTTTGTTGAGGCGTGGCTGCTGTTGGCGGTGATATGGGAGTGACTCCTCCGTGGATGAATACCACCCACTTAGTGGTCCAAGTCAGGTGCCGCGCTGACCAAACAGGATGTCGTCTCCTTGTGCTTCTTTGGCTTGCCGAAAAGGCTACGTTGCCGAGGAGAAGAGTAACACCTATGGATCATTCAACGTTCAAACGTTCACCACCGACGGTGTCTTCACTTCGAATAGGAAAATGTCGTTGGGCGCCCTCTTCAGTTGAACGAGTGGGATACCAATTGAGTGGCAAAAGATCGACCACGGTCCACGGCCTGCCACTGCCAACGGTGATCCCAAAGAAACACTGTGCCATTCGCATTGTAGCGCAAAGAATGTAAGCCCCGCTTAGTCTTCGCGTTCTGAACCGTTCCTATGAACTATCCGTGAGTACATACATGACAAGTCGACAACTCAAAAAATGCGATCAAGAACGCTCGTTAAACGCCCGCCCGAGGTACAGGGTGCTGCTGAGCGATACAATGAATATTAAGTCACGTTGTCAGCTTACGGTTGAACGGCCATTTCTTTTGTAAGCAGTGCATCGTACGCACTCCAGCGCCTAGCATCGAAACTGCGAATGCCCCGCGAGGACATTTGGGCACGTGCGGATGCTTCGTATCCGGTCCGAAGCTCCCGCAATCGGCTAGTAAACCTTAGTAAACAATGGACATACAACTGGCTTCGAGAAGCTAAGTTATGTATAGATAAGTAATGAGTACTACAATAGATGGGATCAGATTCATGTTTTCGAGGTTTGGGATCACAATCAAAAGGGGAAATCGAACATACGAAGGCCGAAAAAGGCCCAAGAGCAAGGCAATATCTTCGATAGCACCCATCGAGGATACTCATTCGTGAGAGCGTCCCCTAGCAATGAGGGGGGTTATTTGCGAGGATGTCGCCTGCGTATATTCGCTGCCTGATTCCATCGAGCTGCAGCATGTTCACCATAAGGTTCAGTGCGATCTATTGTGGCATTAATTTATTCTAAAGAGCGTTTTACATATGCTATAGTCAGAGAAAAAAAAAGGAGTGTGTAACATGGAACATGAAATACAAAAAACGAAGGGAAGATTCCTCACAGGCGACGGATAAACACTACAAACGAATTCCAAAGGCCTCGAGGTTCAACAATCTTCGGAGCGGCAGCCTGGAGCTGGGCCAAAAATTCATCCAGTGCAGAGTCTTCATCCTCTTCTTCTTCCTTTTCCTCGACGACTTCGACTTCTGGGGTTGTCATTGCTTCGGGAACGGAGGTGATGACCATCTGCATCTGTTGGATCTCCTCGACGGGACTGTCAACCTTGGATTCAACGGGGGCGACAGGATAGACCATGTCCAACCCCCCGTTAACAGTGAGCTGGGCAGCGACGAATGCGCCAAGGATGCCTACAATGAGACCCAGGGCAAACCAGAGGTACACCGACCTTTGCTTCTGCATCTGCGCTACAGGTGAATAATATGGCCAAATGCTACCAACAAGAAGGACATACCTCTTTGGGGCTATGCACATTCGACGAGTCCTCTTCGACAATGACCTGGTCCTTTAGCGACACCGTATTCGCAGTTGGAATCATGGCACCGCACTGGTACATCGCATTCGCGTCAATATGGTTGGGCACGTCCCAGGTCTTGTCCCAGGCGGCATTGGCACCTCGGAGCACCGGAGGTGGACCCCTGTCCTCCCTAGCCTTTCTTGCGTTGTACATGGCGGTGGGGGTTAAATAAGCTGCAGGAGCACTCGGATCGCGTCGAGATATGTTGGTGCTCGTGGCGGGGGTCGCCTTCGTATAATTTGGGTTCAGGCTCTCGAAGCCTTGCTGGCGCAGGTCTCGGATTCCAGCCGGAGTTTCGAAGCGCTGTAGCGGGGCCATGATAATAACGAGAAGCGACGAGGGTGGAGGGAATGAGGCAAGGAAAATGCTGCCACTGGGGGTGTTTGAGGGACAAGGGTCTCGCTCTCTTTCTGGGTTTTATATACCCTCTCAATGGGGTCACGCACAAAGAGGACGCCATCGGCGCCTTTGCAGGCCTTGCGAACAAAAAGATATCATTGAAACAAAGAACCATTGTGACAGGGTCATTGAAGGGCATACAACACGAGTGGCAGTGCTTTAGGCCTCGCAATAAAAAAGGCCATATTGTTGAAGATCAGCACATTAATTTATGCATATGGCCACCCACTGGCAATGTATTGTCCTTCCAATTCTGAGAATTCCATTTGCGGAAGAATACCATTGATATTCGTATTGCCACTCGCCGAGTCCTCGAGCCACATATCGACGTCTTGAAAAAGCGACATGTCTACTTGGGGAGGAACCCCCAAGTTGGCATCTAAAAGCCCTGGATCTGTCCATTCTTCGGCCGTTGGTGGCGGTAGACCATACAGTATTGGGTCACGAATGTATCCAGAGGGGGGCGTGGTGAAAGTCTTCGCGCCAGTAGGAGAAGGTCGTTGGTATGGGTCGCCGATGGGGAGTTCGGCCAGGACTTGCAGTGTACGACTAACATAGTCAGTTTACATACATTCAACAGGTTTTGTTTGGTTCCTACATCATTTCTCCGCAGAGGGGGAACTCAAATCTCGAAATGGATGAGCAATGAGTGACGAGACTTCACGACAGAGGACACCTACCGGGTCTCAGAATCTCGCAAAACCCTCAAACAGCGATACAAGTTGTCAAGATCATGTCCACCTAGAACATAGTCTTTCTGCATTTGTCTCCGTTTCCGCATGTTGGCGACAATAACCGTGCCACAGGTGAATGCAGCAATCTTGTTGAAACCATCAGAATTCTAATAACGGACACTTTAATGTCACGCACGTTGAAGAAAAATATTGGCGATGGCTCTTTTGCCTGTATTTGCTCGATCACATGGCTGGAAATGCGAGCAGCATTCGTGCAAATGACTAGAGACGTTATTGCTTCAGGACCGGGCCTATTGATGAATGCTCGGTGAGTGAGTATTTGGGCGTTGTAGAAACCGAGGAGCAGGAGACGAGCACTACTCGAGAGCTCTGTTTCGACAGACGGATCCCAACGTACTGAAGATAATCAGGAGGGTTGACGAAAACAAGAGTACAACTGACATTGAGGCGGAATGCCATTGAACCAAGCATTGAGCATGGAGTCGATGATAACCAGGCTTTCGACTTGTTTGGGCCTACTGGCATCATCCTTCTTCGAAGACTTAGGCAGGGAGAGAAGGTCGACAACTTTGGCCATGATAGGAGCAAGGCGGAAAGTGTAGAGGAAGCCCGATATTTGACAAGGCACGCCTTCGGGTTGGACAAAGTTGTGGGATACCCAGTATTTCTCGTCACATTGCGCAGGAAGATGTGTGGTGTAGCTATGGGTTTATTAAGGGAGAAAGAACGCAGTGCTTAATCCAACTCACTCTTCTTCCTTAAAAGACAAAGGTCGGCCGGTGTACATAGATGTACAGCGCTCGTAGAATAGCAGCACCCAAAACACACGTGCTTTGACTTCGCTTTCAACGGTTCTTGGCTCGTTCGGGCGATGTCGATGAAGCCCAAGTTGGACGGCGTATCGCAGCCCGAGACCGGCTATTGTCCAACATGCCATAGGATTCGAAGTCGTGAGTGTAAATTCCACCAGCAGCTGCGCAAATTAGCAATGCAGATCAAGACAGTTCATCATACATACACAGCACATTTGTATATCGTCCAAGGTAGGTGAAAGATGCACTGGTCGTGCAAGTCTCGACGTCACTGAATAGTATTTCCACCCTGCTGTCTGCTTGGTCGTCCCATCTGAAAGCACGCGAGGGTCGGACGAATTGCGTGAAGCAATTGCGCAAACAAGTAGTACAACACCTGCAAAGCTCGGCTCGAGTAAATGGCGACCTTGCGCGACATCGCGTCTGAAGTGGGGTTGATATAGGACTGGAAGATGGGAGGGTCGTTGGTTGAAGTACAGGTCCATCAGGTCCATGAGGAGGTCGTGTTCTGGAAAGGGGAATTCGATCAATGGTACAAGGTTTTCCTCCCACTGTAAAAAGAGTGAGTGTCTCATCCGGATGAGCGAAGGAAGACGCACTGGTGGCCTAGTACTTATAGGCTTGCCAGGGCAGGGAGCATCGGAAGGACATGGCGAGTGTATTTCTTTCGGTTTATCCTTGCTTAAGAACGAAAGCCCACTTGAGGATCCGAAGTATGGGTCGCCAGGTGCATGCAAGCTCAAATCTTGAAAATCATCCGCGAGCTCCTCTTCTGCGGCTTGAGCGTCTCCTGACATGGTTTCCAATGAGTCTGCCATGGTGTTGATGTCCTGGACAGCGCTGGGAATGGGTGAGTCCGAGAATGGGTGGTGCGTAATTCACGCACCGGTGCCGATCCAGCTGGTCCTGCAGCTCCTTTACTTTCGCTTCCAAGACAACCACTCTGCGCGTACTGAGTTTGTGAGCCATTATGTCCTCGAGATCCGTAATTGCGGCTCTTACTATCTGGATGGGTCCCGTTGCTGTTTCTGTGTCAGTCCGGCAAGGTGCTTCGAACGGATAGGATACACACTTTCACTGGTGGCTCTGGGCGCGTACACTCGACGCCTAAGGCGAGGCAATTGCTGCATTTTCCGTCTTCCCGAAGTGATCTATCACCTGTACGAAGTCAGAGAGTTGAAAGGCAGATGGGGTAGGTCTCGGGCACATTTCACTATTGGTCGGTTGAGCTGCGTGAATTCAAAGCTTCTTGTGAACTCACCTCTGCGTTTCTTGCACTTGTCGCACGATCCTGGTAGTCTCTTCGGTAGTGAAAAGTGCTTGGAAAGCGGACGGTGGGAACCCGATGCCGATGACATGGAAGTCAGTAATTAACAGGAGTGTCGTCACGATGTGAAGATGTGTGACACAGTGTGACATTGATGTCGACGCTTGTAAGTACTTAAGTACCCTAGAGTTCGCAGCGCTAGCGCTCTGAAGAATAATAGTGCCAAGGATTCGTGCCGGTTCGCCTGAAGCGCCATTGGGTGGACGCGCCTTAACGGCAGAAGGACGCGTAATCGCGTTGGCAAATTCCCGTGATTCGATTAGCAATTTCTCAAGTAGGCCCTCCTATTGCTAATGGACTTCGTGCTGGCTGCTTTGGTACTACCTGTATACTTCCGAGACTGAGTTGTGTAATCAGGGTACTGTGTGTAGTTTGGAACTCGGAATCGCGACAGTCGACGCGGGGGTGCCGGGGGCATTGAGGTATCAAATACGATCACGTGGTCGATCCTCGATCTCTTGCCGCGTGCGGCGTGACAATGCCGCCGCATGCCGCGGCGGCGTGGCATTGTCATAAATGCATGTTGACCGAGGCTAAGTACTATCGATGATGTTGCAGTAGCAGATACATCATTCCTTTTCAATATCTCTAGAGTGTTTCGATACACTTTTCTTAGCAAGACGTTCCAATAGATCGGTGGCGTCACGGCGAAGAACAAGTCCATTGTTCGCCCAGATATTTGGCGCATCAAGATTCCTTTTCTGATTAAAAGATACAAAGATATAATCATTAACTATCCCAAGCCCCATAAAACAATAGATGCTCTGCTTGCCAATGAACTTTGGCAGAGCGTCTCTTCAACAACAATCGCTCGATGGAAGATATCTTCACAGCGTTCCACTGGACATCGCCCACCTTATCGTTGAGACAGTTGCCTGGAGCGACGTAGTCAGCGCAAGAAATATGGCACTCGTCTTAAAGCAGGTTCGCCGTTGGTGCGTCTCGTGAAGTTATGCCTCGTAATATTCAACGCTCACGTTCTCGACAGGGTGGAGCCCATTCTGTACTTTGCCGTGACTCTGCACATTCGCGTCAACTTCAAGAACGTGACGAACGATGGCCTTCTGGGCTTCGTTCAGGATATCGAGAGGCGTCGCGACCCAGATTTCTTCCACAAGCATGTCAAACACCTCGAGCTCGTGTGTGAAGCTACCAGCACCGGATACATCGAGGACGAAGTCAAAGCGCTTCAAAAGGTTTTCGCAGCGTGCACGGGCATCGTGTCGTTTACCTTGGCCTGTCGTGACAATGACATCGACGACTTGGAGGATCCAGACTTCAAATATCCCGCTCTATGATTTCCCTACACAATCCTTTGACATTAAGCTCTTCTCGACTAACATGGCCCGCATCTTGCCCGATATCGTGCCGCCAAGTCTTGAGTACATCTGTGTTGATGTGGGCGGGGAGCAAGGTTTGTAGGACAGGAAGATTAGGAGCACATGGTTAACTCTTGCAGACTGAATATGGTCGTGTTCCAGGTGTCCCTTGACCGCTGGGACGTCCAGGACATTCTTTCAGCGGTTGCTCTCGCGTCGGGCGACTTGGATCTTTACAGGACGCTCGTCATTGTCGTCCAGATCGACCCTCAGGGAGGTGATGTGGCTGGGCTCCGCGAGATTTGCGCCTTGAAGGACGCAAAAGATCATATTGTGCTAATGTCATACAGCCGCAGCCAACGGGGATACCGTAGCTCGGATGTGGAAGCATGGGAGACTCTTGGAAAGGCATACAAGGAGTCTGTCTATCCTCTGCAAATGAACGAGGGCACACAGGCAAGAAAGTGGATGTTCCCATCGTCGCATCAAGGCGTTCTTGAGCCTTGGGCAAAGTTATGGAAGAACATAGCTAACAACGGGGAGTATAACCTATAGACGAAGCAGCACTTGAAGCTTTGGCGAAGATCAAGGTCACGCCAAATTAGAGTAATGTCTATTTTAACATATAAGTCGACACTTGAGTGGCACACGGCGAAGAGTAGTATCAAGTCCACTTGACCATGATTTAGATATACAATTCCTTTTTAATGCCAAAATTTGATGGATGACACCGTGAAAATGAGCCTAGTTGTAGGCAGGTTGCAGGCCAGTTGAAGGAGAAGAGATAAGATGATAGGCGATCAGGACCTTTCTCGCGATCAAAGAGTAACTGCTACCTCCTTGCTCCGACCATTACCTCAAACGTTAAGGCTGTGTTCATCCCTGCTTTCTAGTATTCATCGTCGGCTCCTCGAGTACGCCCTTGGTCCGTTCCTTGGCAGCCATTGTCGATGTCGGCGCTTATTCTGGACGACGACTATACACCCAATGATCTGGAATTCGATGCGTTATACAAGACAGTATGGAATGGATATGCACCCAGGGCATCTCCCATGATAGAGACGGAAGCGCCAGTTATAAACCGTGTGTGAAGCGCGCAAAATATGCTGTGAGATTGCTAACATAAGATCTCTGTAAACTCAGTGGACGCTGTCCTTGCTCCTCCCCCAACGAAGCCAAATATGCGCCGGCCACTGCCTCCAACTCCAGGACAAGCTGGATCTCCGGTTCTGCGCTCTCCAGCTAGTCGCATCTTGAGCGGCGACTCTGACACTGCGTCCTCATCGCGCAGCCTGCCCGCCACGCCTGGTCAGAGCGGATATTTTGGCAACGCTATAACGGACTCGCCTACAATAATCCCGTCATCCCTCGACCTCGAGCGCTCGTCCTCGTTCACCGCGAGCGTACATTCAATGAGCCGGACACCATCACTGCGACCGCCCGGCGCGCGTGCACCTGTAGTCCCAGGCTCATCCTTTTCATCCTCGGAAGACTCTAACCACCGAGACCGTCATATATTAGACGATACCCCGGCATACACCCCTCCGTCCTCCCAGTATATCCAGCAATCCGGCGCTGCATGGCTAAGCTCAGATACAACACCAAGTATCACCTCTCCATCCACATGTGCGTGCTGATGCGTTCTCCGCCTTGTCGAAATGTTGACGGTACTTCAGCTGCTCTTTACGATTCTCCTTCGTCGCCCATAATTTCCGCGTCGACACAGGGCACGTCCCTTGACTATGATAGTGCATCAGCGCTCAACAGAACCGGCTCAATCGGCTCCTTCAACTCATACGCATACTCGGACAATATCGCTGGGCCAAGTAACCCCATTCGTATTTCGAATGGCTTTCAAAACGGAGGCGCTGGCTTTCAAGATGATCATGCGCTTTCCTATGGCTTACATTCGGACATCGATGATTACTGGGAAGGGGATCCCGAGGACGATGAGAGTCGCTTCATCAACTTCTCTTTGCTCTCGCATATTGCCGTGCAACTGCGCGACAAAGTTCCCCGGGGGACCCATGTGAAAGGAAGCATTCCATACCCAAAGGCATTCACGGGGAAGGACATCGTGGTATGCACATCGTGCTCTGTATGGACGTCTTCTCACGGCTTCATCATAGTCCACTGTTCAAAGTCTCATACAACGCGAGCTAGCAATAAATCATGGAATTTCTACCGCGGACCGAAGAGCAGCCCTGCAAGTTGCCCGAAGCTTGCTCGGTCAGTTGTTCTTCTATGAGGTCGAATGGGGCGGCGGAGCTCTACAGGACGGTGTTGAAGACGTTTATATGTTCCTGGATGATCTTCCAGGCGAACGCCCCGAATTGCCCAACGGCGTGGTCACCGTGTTGACCAAATGTTATACACCAAGTTGCGACGAAAGCTCCCCGTGCTACGCCCCTCGATGTCCTCGACGAGTCAGTGTCCCTGGTATTCGTCGTCGTGCTCCTCTCACTGTACCCAGGGCGAAGCAATGACATCTGCTAGCACTATGCCAGAGGAAGCCTCGGCTGGTACACGACAGGAGTGGACGAGTGCTGTTCCCAGCGAGGTCTTGATTTCATTGCCCGCAAGCGAAGTCAATAGGCAGACGTGAGAACAATTGCTGTCTCATTAATTTGTGTTTACTGACTCCTCGAAGCATCATTCACAAGCTCATCGACAAGGAGGAGCAGTACATACACGACCTTGACATTGTCGAAACCGTCTTCATTCAACCACTGCGTACTGCCAACCCACCGGTCGTATCAGACGACGTGGACGAGTTTATCGACACTATCTTTGGAAACATTCTTGACCTCCGAGAATGCAATCGCCATTTGTTGGAGATCCTGTATGTACGACAACGAGAGCAGGCACCCGTTATCCAGGTCATTGGCGATGTCTTTTTGGATGCCGCGACCGTGTTCAGGATACCCTATCCTACATACATTGGGCATCATCCAGTTGCGGAGAAGCGATTAAAGGAGGAGCTCAGTGCTAACTCCACGCTGAGGGTTTTTCTCGAGGTGTGTCTCAACTGCTTGCTTGCTGCCATGCTTTCTCATTCCTCCCTAGAAATGTGAACGCAACGCTGCTCAGCTTGGCGAGCCAATGCGAACACTCAAGCACTTTCTCGATCGACCGTCCGAGCATTTGCAAAAGTACCCCGTACTCCTTGATGCTATCTTCAACGAGACAGCGGAGGGGAATCCGGATGGCGAGTTTCTCATGGAAGCAATTGGCGCAATCAAAAACCTCAGACGTGTGGCTCAACTGCAGACATTCCAGTCTTCCATGGGCAAGCCGCAAGGTGCATGGCATTGGCATAAGTTGGTATCCCCGGAGGTGATAGAGAGTATGACAAAGAGCGAAAAACGGAGACAAGCGTGAGTTCCCTCCATCTGTAGCATTTGCTTCTTGCTGAGCTCTCTCCAGATCTATCTTCGAACTAATCGAAACCGAGATGGGCTATGTCAAGGACCTTGAGAACATCGAGCATGTACGTGTTGCCATGTACTAGCGGCTCCCATTGCCAACAAGTCCTTAGATGTACATCAGCCCGCTTCGCAAGGCGTTGCCCTTTATCATACACCCGGATCGCCTGGACCAGTTCATTCAAGATGTCTTCCATAATTTTGCTGAACTCCATGCGCATCACCGACGCCTCGTCGATAAACTACACGAGATACAGCGAGAAGAGCATCCACATATCAAAAGCATTACCGCCGCGGTGTGCGATGCGGCACTCAACTTCCGGGATGCATATCTCGACTACATTCCGAACTACCCAATCGCTGCGCATAGGATCACCGAGGAAATGGCGTCCAATCCTGACTTCAACCGGTTTGTCGAAGTATGCCGGCAGCTAGTTGTCAAAGTACGCATTTCTCACAGACTCATCAGGCTGCCATCAAACATCCCGACGCTGGAAGACACGATATGAAGAACTTCATCAATCGACCTATCCCTCGACTTCTGCGATATAATTTGCTCTTGAAAGCCATTTTAGACGAGACTCCTCCCGGTCACCCTGACCGTGTCGACATTCCCGAGTTATTGGAGATGCTCAAAGCGCTAGGCAAGGAGACAGAGCCTGGTGTGCAATCCGCGAAGCAAAAGGTCGAGCTCTGGGGCTACAACTCGAACATTGTTTTCAAGCCTGGGGAAGCCATCGTGATTTACCCAATTCCTGATTACAGTGAACATGCTAATATGGAATAGGACATGGACTTGCTCGACACAAATCGTTCTTTGATACACACCGGTCGTCTACTACGACAGCCTGACGGTGGTATTGATTTCAACGGGTGGTCGGAGCTCTCCGTGCTATTGTTTGATAACTATTGCAAGTCTTACTTCACATGCATTCTCAGTTGGTTGCTGACACATGTGTAGTGGTCATGACGAAGAGCAGGAAAAGCGATAATGTGACTAAGTATCATGTCAACCGCAGAGTGAATGAGCATCTCAATGCCACAGTATCTCCGTGCTAACACTTATGTAGCCCATACCCCTCGATCTCTTGACGCTTGTCAACTTCACCGACCCGCCCGTGCAGCGCGGGACAGGACTACTTCGCAATCTGCGTGGTACGAAGGATGGTGGCACCGTTGATCCCACGAGCCCCCATCCAAATCGTCAAGAGACAGGGTCTAACGACTCGAGATCCGTCTACCCATGTACAATCCACTGTAATGGCCGGTTGGGTGGCAATTTCTTGTTGTACGCCGAGAGCGCGCAGGCACGGCAGGAGTGGAAGGAAAAGCTAGAGGAGGCAGTGGGTTTGAGGAGGGTCGTTCAGGAAAGCAACAAGGTGTTCGAGATCGAGACTTTGAGTGCGGACACGTTCTTGGTGCCGTCGATTATGGCAGGTCCAGCGTGGAATTTGGAGCAGGCCTTCACGGGGAAGGTTACTTGTTCTGTTCCATTCAGTATGCGTTTCTTCCCTCACTCGGCATCTGCTGTGCTCACAGGCTTTGCAGAAACTCCAGACGGACGTGCCCTAGTGGCCATTGGATGTGCAGAGGGCGTGTGGATTGGGTTCAGACACGATTCTAGGTGTAAGTGAAGTTGTTCTGTGATATGCAGCATTCGCTAACGGCCCTCAGCCATGCGCCGAGTGCTGCATCTCAAGTCTGTCACTCAATGCGCAATGATGGAAGACTTTGGGATCTTTCTCGTGTTGGCGGACAAGTGCTTGTTTGCCTACCATATCGAGGCTCTTGTTCCTTCATCTCCCGCTAGCCATCATGCCAACCAGTCGCCACAACGTTTGAACGGGAACAAGGAGGTTCAGTTCTTCAGCGTGGGCCAGTTGTTGGGACGAACGCTAGTCATCTGGATGAAGAAGAAAGGAGTCAGTGTTTATCCCAATCTTGTCATGGTGGTATATTGATGAAAGTCAGATGGACAGCACTTTCTACATGATGGAGCCGGTCATTGAGAAGATCAACGAGCGCACGAAGTCTAGTCCTGCGATATCGCGCTTTGGCTTCCGGTCGCTACAGTCGAACAAGTCAGAGTGGTTCCGCGAGTATCGTGACTTCCTTATCCCGTCCGAATCTTTCGACCTCGTCTTCCTGCGTAGCAAGGTCGTCATCTTGCATGCAAAAGGCTTCGAAATCATGGATGTTATGAAGTAAGTTCCTTCTGTGGTGTCAACTAGGTTGCGGCTGATGCGTCCTGCAGTCTACAGAGCAAGACGATTCCCAATCGAGCGGGAGATCCGCTCTCTGTAGCATTGCATAAACGCTGCGACGGATGCCGGCCCATTGGGATGTTCCGCATAACATCTTCCGAGTTTTTGTTATGTTATAATGGTCTGTTCTGTGTTCGTTGTCCGATTGTGATTGTGTATTGACTCTGGCAAGAATTTGGCGTTTATGTGAACAAACGTGGAGACCCTAGCCGACCCATCATTGTCGAGTGGGAAGGAACAGCTGTTCGAGTGGCCCTCCACTCGCCGTACATCCTTCTCTTCGACACACGGTTTATCGAAGTACGGCACATACATACCGGCCGCCTTGCACAGATCATCCCGGGGAACGACTTGGCATGCATTTGGGATGGGCGAGGCGCGTCCACGCTGAGCCCTCCTTCGCCGGACGACACCAACCCAGCGGAAGAGCGCATGACCCAAGAGGCGCGCATCCACGTCGTATCCTCGGCACCCGACAGTCTACAGAATGGACGTCAAACAAGGGCCATTTCGCAACATGTGTTCGAATTGATCCCAACGATTCCATTGTACCTCCCCGGCTCGTTGGCATCGCCCTCGAATGTCACATATTTCCCAACGTCATACTCTCCGCCGCATTCACCTATGTATCGCCTGTCGGGGCTTTCGTCTGCAGGGACGCCAGGGGCTATGCCTCAAGACTCTTACTTTTCTGAGCTTGCGTAGCTATGGTTGCTCTTCTATCCACACTTACTTATTTCATGCATCATTTACCATCTTCCACACTCGCATTGCTATCTGGATACCACATCATTCTCAATATACTAGGCCTGTAACGTTACACATAGGGATTGAATCCAGAAAAACAGAAAAATCAGGGATCGCTTCAGTGATTTCTTTCGCACGATGATTCAACAAACATTATGAGAATCGACGCTTGAAATACCCTGTGAAAATTGCAGGGTCATAGGATTGTTCCATGTCTATTCGACGATCGACAATGCTGCTGTGTACCCAGTGTGCACGACACGGTGGTAGAACATAAATTGGCCAGCGAACACCTTTAAATATCTTGTGCCAGGACCATTTCCCACACACATTGATGGTGAAGTGCAAATCAAGTTTTGATCACGAAGCTCAAAGTGCAGAGCACTCCAAGGGTTGTTCTACGACTGGTTTGGCACTGTTAATTTGCAAACAATGGGATCGGTTGATTATGTACGCGTGATCGCTGTGATTGCGATCCCTTGGTCTTGACTCTTGAGAGGAAAAGCATACTTACTAGTATGAACACTTGGGAGCATACAAACACTCCCCCACGTGTGCACCATTTTGTCTGCATTTACACTTTACGACTACCGAGTCTACAGCATTACATGAGATGAACAAGTAGGAATCACCAATAAGCACAGCAAAGGGGCAAGCACCAGCGTTTGTAGTCTGTCTGTCGGCCACGCATCCAGCATTTACATTCCGGGAGGTGGTGGCGGCGGTTGGTCAGGTTGCGATGGCGGCGGTGCAGGCTGAGCTGCGTACGCTTGCGCATAGTATGCTGCATAGGCTTGTTGCTGCGACGCCATCCACTCCTTGAACTGGTCTGAGTTGACATCGTAGCCATACGCCGACCTACACCAACGTCAGCGGTCAATGTTGAGTCTGCAAAGCTAAAATGCTGACCAGTAAGCTGCGAAGGCCTCGGGATTGTTGGGGTCCGGCCCAGCTTGTTGAGAGGGGTCTCCACCTGGAGGTGGTGGGGGTTGTTCTCCTGGTGGTGGGGGCGGTGCACCACCACCGTATCCGCCTCCCTGATCAATGTTAGTAAAGGAGCAACGCAAACAAACAGACAGGACGCACGTATCCCCCATAGCCCATATCCGGGCCTCCCCCAGCCATGGCCAATGCCTTGGAATGTTCTGAGCGTACAACAAGGAGCAGATCCTCTGCCAGCAATTTTGCGCGCGCTACTTGCGCCTCGTCCGGTCCACTGCATTTCGATTCAGTGGGTCAAACAGAAGAAAAATAGACTAGCGCACGTAATGTGGATGAATAGCGGTTCCTCGCTCTCCTTGCCAGTGTCTGGCTCGATGAAAGCGGATCCAAGGCCCTTCACTTGTACACGCGTGCCGGTCTCTTGCTGAATGAATTTCACAAACTGGCCTTGCGGCCCTACAACCTTGGCACGGATGTGGAAATTGCGGACAGACTCAAGGCCGACTGGGAGCTTCTCTTCTGGCCATTTGCGCTACATGGCCCATTAGCCATTTTGAATATGTTCAAGAGGAAGACAAACGCACTCTTTCACGCATACGATCCTTCTTGTCTTCGACGAGGGACCCCAGATCCAGTGCAAGTTGCTCATTGATGAGTGCGACGCCCTTGTCCAGTGCTTCTTGCGTTGCGGCTGTGATATGGATGTACAGTGGAGGGTCTCTTTCGGTCGCTTTGCTGCGGTCTGGATACCATGTTCCCTTGGTGCTGATATTGGCGCCCGTGGCATCATGAATCTAAAGGAGTCAGTGAGAGAATGCAGGAAAAGAAGGCGAACGCACCTCTTGCTGTGTGGTCCCTTTTGTGACAAGATAACGATTTCTCGCATCGTTGATATCAATATCTTTGTAGAATGCGTCTGCGTCCTTCAAGTTTCCAGCAGCGAATTGAGCTGCAATTTTGGCTGCAATGGCTGCTGCTGCCGTGGCTGCGTCGATTCTTCCTTCTGGCTTGACATCGGGCTTGACGTCTTCTGCAGGTTTTTCGCTGGAGGGCTCTGGCGTGTCCTCATTCTTGACATCGGGGGCACCGTCCTCGCCCGGTTGGTCCCATTTCCGTTTGGACGACATGATGGTCGGAGGCAGTATCGTTCGAAATTGTCACATGTGACTCTTCCATCCCTTCGACCCACACTGCGATGATCATATCGTAGAACACAACTCACACTTCACTTTCCAATGTCTTCGAAACGCGCCCGAGTCACCTTTTCCGAAGACACGCTTTCTTCTTCACCACGCTCCGAGTCGCCTGAGCCGACACACAAGGCGCTTCGCACGGCATCGAGTGGCCACCCGCTGTTGTGTACACTACCCCCGACATGTAATCATAAACCAACCCATCTTGCAAACTCCAAGGACCTCGAGGTGCACTACGCCAACTACCACGCCCATGTATGCGCCGAGCCAGGATGCTCGTGCGTCTTCCCAGAACCCCGTTTTCTCGAATTAGTGCGTACTGCGACTTTCCTTGCTTGTCATCGTCTAAATTCATCCCAAGCACCAAACTGAATGTCACGACCCTCTCGCAGCCATCCGCAAGGACCGCGGCGAGAAAATAGTGAGTGTCCACTTTCTTCCCATCGATCTCTTCGCCTCGTGCACATAGTGCGCTTGTCGTCTAATCCCTTATCACCCCCTGCCCACCAAGTTCTCTAACCTGATTCCAGTTTGGCTGCTTCGATGCCAACTGTACGAAACAATTCATGACTCCCAAGGCGCGCCGCCTTCACCTCATCCAGGGTCACGGCTACCCCGATGAATATTTCTTTGCCGTCACGAACAAAGGTGTAGGAGAGCTGCTGAAGAAATGGGGCGAAGGAGCGAGTATGGTGCGCGGAAAGTGGAATCCCAGCAAGGCAGAGACAGAGATGCAGGTTCAAGAAGAAGAGGACAGCCCGCGTCCGTTGATTATTGAAGACGACGACGACGACGAAGAAGAGGAATCTGTCGAGACAGGAACAGATGAGAAGATTGGAGACTCCTTGGATGATTTGGCCAACACAATGTCTTCGCTGTCACTCGTACCCAAGACAGTCCGTTTTGGACGCGGCGGCCAACGACTTGGGCCACCACCGAAAGGAGCACACAAGGCAGCACGCGAGGCAGCATACACCGATAAGAAGGATATGGAGGTTGATGGAGCGAAGGCGAAACGTGGACGTGGACGTGGACGCGGCCGTGCGCTTCGAGGCGGTTATCGTGGCCTGCCTACCGTACGCGGAGGTAAGTAATAACTGCAAAGTGAAGGGTTATATTGTACCTTGTACGTTGTCTGCTACATACTGTACTTGCACCTGCTGTTCATTGTATTGCTACCCAATATGCAGGGTGACTCGTTCACTCCTTCATACTGTCGTTCATAGGTCCTGCTCATGACATGCTTATGTTTGACGGCCCGTACAACATGTCCTCAAAGTCAATTTCGCAAAATGGCAGCATTTCAAGAAGTACCACTCTGCATGCCTAGTGCCGACCGCGATCGACTTGAATACATAGATACGGTCATGAATGCTACTTTGCCTTTACCCGTCATGTACTCTTCACTCGACCTCTCACTTGACAGGGTCTCGATACATCCGGCTGCGCTCGATCCCGATGTACTACGGCTCGTAATGGAGACTGCAGCACTGGCTGACCCAAGCGCGGTTGTAGTGCTGTCTTTGGTTTCCAAGATGGTTCGCCTGTGGTAAGTCCACCTGTTTGTGTCAATGAATGTGTCTAATGGGTTGACTTACATGCTTCATAGGACAGAACCTATACTGTACCATACCATCACTCTGTCAGGCAGCCTCTTCAACGGCTTCTTGCGCAAACTGCAGAACTTCGCAAAATGCATCACCACCCGGCGTTCCCGCACAGCCTTTTTCCATGCTCACGTTAAGCATCTACTGTTACACATCGAGGAGCTAGAAGACGAGGACATTCCACCCTCCATCAATAAATGCATCGCCTTGGTTCTGCAATCTTGCACAGGCTTGCAATCCCTGTGCATCACCGTCACAGGATGTCCTGCGTGGGTTTGTACCCCAGACTTCCAGTTCCCCGACTTCACCTCGAAACACACACAACTGCAGACATTTTGTACCAATCTGGCTTCTTTAGCGGCAATGCCCAAGATACCCTCCCTCACGCGCCTCGTTCTCCGCATTGATGTTGACAGCGACAGAACTAGGTGCATGAACCGCAACGAATGGGTGCATGTTTTTCGACAGACTCGCCGTCTCAGACTCATCGCGTTCCATTTCTCGACAACAATTCAAATCACGGAGGTACCCTCGACGTGGAATGAGCTACAGCCGCTTTTCCAGGAGGGGTGTATCCTTCCGAGAGATGTGATGATAATTCTACGCTTGCCAGCTGGGATCAGCGAGGTGGCTGCTCAATATTTATTGGATCATCCTGCATGGTATAGGCGCATTGTCATTGCGCCATGGGGCATGACCAGCGAGACTCGGGCGTTTTGGGAACAGAGACAAAAAGAACGGCCGAAGGGAGTTTATCTTGAACCCGTTGGCGAGGCAGACACTATGTACGCATGGGAGCCACCATCCGATAGGCTGTGGGATCGAATTCTGAGCTGGCGCGATGCTTGAGCTGTGGCTCTTAGCTGTGGTAATGTACTGTGTATTCAGGGAGAACCTAAATCGAATTTCGGATCGATATTATTATAGTGCAGCGGACTCCTCCCAAACAATATTTCAGAGCTCTGTTCCCATCTTCACTGCAACCTATAGCGATAAGTATTCGACAGCGGTCGTGAGGCTAGAGGGCAGTACTAAAACGGCTCATGCCGGACATGAATCTATGCTACTACGGCGTAAATAGGAGTTTACAGACTAGATGGGAACTTTATTGCTAAGAATTGCCAGGCAAGGCTGAGCCAACCTCTCAAGAACAGTCACGTTCAACTTGATTGAGCTCAGCGGAATCCAAAGAGTCACTTTTCTTCGATATGACTGTTGCATAAGCTATATCTTCGTCAAAACTTTACATACTCATATTGGCTCTGAGATCGTCGATTAGAACTCCCTACGTGAGTTTCTTGGTATTGGGTGCCACTCTAAGTCGACACCACTGGGCCGGTTCCCGGGCCGTCGTGATCGAATTGAACTTGCTTGCTTTTAAATTCAATTTTTGTGACGTGACTCAGTGCTTTGAACCACCATGTCACTCTGTATTGAGCCTGAAAACGACGACCTTACGACTAACGCGATTGTTCTTGACCTTAATGTGCTCCGGCTTATTATGGCCGCAGCGACCGTGGACGACTCGCGTACAGTGGTGAGACGCCTGCCCTTAGTCTCGATGGATATACGCCAATGGTTGTCCTGATTCTTTGAATGTAAAACAATTGTGACTGAATGGTTCGTCCAGGACTGAGCCCATAGCGTACCGCAACGTCATCATATCCGGTTTGTGCCAGATGAAGAGCTTTGCGAGATGTGCCCTTGCACGGTCCGAACGTGATCCAGCCTTCTACCACGCAAACGTGAAGAGTCTTGAACTGCGAATGGGAGCGTATGAGAGCGAATATATCCCTGGCCACAGCGCAAATACTATTCTGCGATTCTGCTCCGGCTTGCACGCTTTGCGCATTCTTGTCTCCGGGAGCCTTCCTGACGATAATAAAATCGAGTTTCTCAACTTAGCAGACCAGCACACTCAGTTGAAAGTCTTCTCTACAGACTTAACTTCCCTTTCGGTGGGACTCTGCGCACCCACCCTGACGCACATTGTACTCAACGTCGACGATGAAGGACGCCCTCTCATGGATCGCAATGTATGGGCCCGCATCTTACGACAAGTTCCTCACCTCCGACTCATTGGATTGCATTCTGTTCGTGCCGCTTATAGAGAGTTTCATTCTGTCTGTGGCATCCTCCGGGCACTTTTCACGGAGCAAGGAGGTATCCTGCCAAACAGGGTGATACCAGTCATTGTCCGTCTACCGGCGACAATCAGTGAGGCGGCTGCTAGCTCGGTGGTGGACAATCCCGAATGGAACAGCAATATCATCATCATACCTTGGGGTCTGAGGGACGAGAATCGACAGTTTTGGACAGAGAGAAAACGGGCGCGGCCAGAGGGGATTTATCTCGAATCCGATGACGAGGCCTCAGCTGAGCGGTGTCCATGGGAGTTACCACATTTCAGTCTCTGGGACAGGGTTCTCGAGTGGGCCAAAGATAATTGAATGATCATGTACAAAGCTCAAGTGCAGGTAGTATACGATACTCAAGGTTCACGTCTAGATCAATCGTAAATTAAGCACCTATGTGAACGAATGGAGCCCATCGTAGGAACTGTCCGTCTCCTACGCGTTCTCTCAACCGAGAAGCAGCATGGTGCAGAGCACGGCATGCATTCCCAGAGTCCCCGTTTCCCTTCTCCATGAGGTAGCTATAGAACTGCTCTGACGCAAACAACGCATCCTCATCCCCGATCGACCACAGTGTCGCAACAACGTTCTGGAAACCTGCCATCAACATCCCCGCCGCGAGGTGGACCGCTTCCTCTGGGCGCTGCTCATCCCCTGCCGCCGTTCGACACGCAGAAAGGAACGCAAGCTGAGTGTGGCCGAAAGATTCCTTCATGATGTCGACGAGTTCCAGTCCGCCGTCCTGCAGTAGAAAGGCGCTCTTGAGGGGTTGTTCCATGTTCTGTACGCCATGACATGAAAGATGGACCCAGTTGTGCTCGCGGAGTCCATGTAGGACTGCTTCACGGGTTCCAGCGGTATCGTTCAGCCATGTCATCCCAGGGACGAGTGCTCCAATGAGCTTGACCTCCTCTACTGTTGCAGGTAGCTCTTCCGCTTCTGGTGTGGTTGGCTGGGACACAGCGAGAAGTCTTGGTGTATTACTGGCGATGGTGGAACGTGCGCGCTGTTGGGCATCAAGGAGCGCAGTGACGCTTGGTGTGTACGACGACATAATGTGCTTGAAAGCTTTGTCGTTGGCCGATGCACCTTTGATGTTGTACAGTCCAGCAGCGTGTAGAGGGAGGAAGGTGAGTTCGCCACTCGTACACCATGTAATGCGAGGGAGATTATCGCCTTCGGGTATCTACACATCTGCTCGTCAATAAAAATATCGTCGTACTAACAACTCGGACGTACATGTGGCTTGACCGCCTGTAGAACAGGTTCCACGACGTGCCTCCACAGTCCAGCCAAAACAGCTCGCAACTCCCTCTCTGGCGTTGCTCTTGAAAATCCGCGAGAGCGAGATCGTAAGCCTGCGTCGTCTAAATCCCCGAGGAATGTCGAGAGCATATCATCCGCGATAGGCCGAGTGAAGGTTGTGAGCGGAACATGGATCGCGCCCTCGCTGGAATCAACAAGGACCAAGGCGTCGCACCGTGTCGAGTGAAGGTTGAATAAAACGACGGGCCCGTCCTTCGCTGAGGCGCGCAACTCCTCGAAGTGTTTTGGACGAATGGATTGATCGTGTCCAGGAAGTGCCTGCGCCTGTTGAAGGAGACTCTCATATTCTAGCGTCAAGCTCCGCTGACGTTGGCCATTCGCGTCTCCCAGAGCCCCGACGAGTGCCACAGAACGGCGCACGAAATCCTCGCGCGACATGCCCTCGGGCACAGTCTCTTCGTTTACGGATATATCCATCATGGCGGTTAGAATCTGCGTCACCAGCCCTGCATTTGCACCGCCCATCGGATTGGAATGAGATTCCATGCCCAATTTCTGGAGCTCATCTGCCACTGACTTCAACTTTGCGGCTAGATCGTCCTCAAGGCCGTTGGTGGGCCGGCGAAGCTGCAGGATCTGATTCCAAACAACGCAACGACCCTGCTCCGCCCATTCCAGCGCCTGCTTGATCTCTCCCGAAGAGATAGCGTGCGCAACCGCCCCATTAACCGCCCCTCGGACGAGATGGATATCTTCAAATCGCCGAACAAGGTTGTCACCAATCCAGATCACTCGTGGAATAAGCCCGAAGAGGTGCGTGTATGCATCCATTGCAACTTGGGCTTCACGGTACTTTGTGCATGTCTGCGCATACTGTATGGCGCAGACAAACTGAAATGCTATTGGGCTTGAAGTCGTATGCGCGCCAACGTCCAGCACGGCAACCGCTTCGTCTCTGTCGCCTGTGTTCTCGTTCTGTTCTGATCGATGAAGAAGCATGGTCCCAAGCTCAGTGTTGAATTTGGATGTCTCCAGCCCTAGGGGAAGCATTTCTGCGGCGCGACGAAATGCAGAAATCGCTCCATCGAGGTCGGACGAATTGAATGAAACCGTATACTTCAGTTTCCAGCAAACCCCAAGGCTGAACAAAGAGACAGCCTTGCGTTGTATGCTGTCGTCCGGAATGAGCGATACGACCTCCTGTGCGCTGTTCACCGCGCCCTGAATGTCATCGAGGTCCCCCAGGCTGCGAAAACGGGCTTGAAGTGTCTGGACAAGGTTGTGCAAGCGCGGCACTCTGGTGGCATGGTCCCGCGGTGTCAATTCGACGGCTGCTCGATGTGCAGATACCGCCTCATCCAAGAACCCTTTTCCGTGGAACAAGGTATACTGGACAAGGAGGGCCGAGCCGTATCCGTTGAGCAGCTGGGCCCGAGCAGGGTGATCATCTGGAACAAGGGAGACTGCTTTCTCTTTGGCTTCGGCAGCCTTGTTGATATCTTCCGGATGCCGCAGATGGTCGTAGCGTCGGTGGTATGCCGTTCCTAGGGAGCTGTAGAAAGGGAAAGTATCTGCCAGGGAAGAGTTCTTGAAATGGTAAACACTCCGTATATGGACGTTGATAGCCTCGTCGATATCCTCAACCCTGCCTGTATGGCTGAATCGGACTTGCAGGATGTTGCCTAAGTTGTGCAAGATACCTGGTTTGCCGTCGTCGTTATCGTCGACAAGGCTGCAAGCACGCTGCTGCAATTCGATGGCGGTGTCGAGATCTGCTGGCTCACCCAACCGTTCGAACCTAATGAGAAGCGCGACACCAAGTGCAGAGACAATTTGATGGGCGTCGGGTGATAAGTTCGTCGCATGACTGAACAGAGTGATAGCATCTTCAAGAAGCTGGAGGGTGCCGACTTGCTCAAACTGCAGGCGAGCATATTCCGCGGCTTCGCCCAACATAATCGCACGAGTATGAGCATCGATGTGCGAGTCTTGACGGACTAGAGATGCGATGGTTCCGTGGAGGGCGTCAGAAGAGTGATGAATTTCCAAGTATCGCTTCAAGCTGGCAGTGATTTTGCTGCTGAAGAGGGCTCTGTGGTTGTCGTCCGGCAACAACAAAGAGAGACCATTGACGTACGCGGCAATCGCCGCTTCAAGGTCATCGCGCTCGCTCAGGGCCTCAAAACGCTGGGTGAGGCGGCCACCGAGAGTGTACAGACCCTCCGCCTTGCCTTCGTTATCTTGGCTGAAGTCGACGGCCTTGCGGATTGCATCAATGGACGCGTTGAGGCTCTGGAAATCGCCCGTACGCTGGAAATGTGTGTTGTACATAACATTGAGATTGTGCAGAGCGACCCGGGTGACCTCATCGGAAGCGTTGGGTGCAGCGAGCGCCTGTTGCGTGAGGGATATGGCGCTTTCAAGTTGGCGTACGTCCCCGGTCGTTTCAAAGTCGCGCCGCACGATGTCGGCGGTGTTAATCTTGTCCTCGGGCGACATCCTGGCACTTCGCGCGTCCATATCCTGTATTAAGACGGACGGGTCGACTTTGGCCATTGCCTCTTCATCCCAGATATCATAAGGCAGCGAATTATTGATGTGTGCGAGAACCTCGTCGAAGTTGTCTGATGGCAGCATCGACAGTTGCAAAGCCAGTCGAATCGCGGGAGTGAGTTGATCATCGGAGGACTTTATATTGTGAGTGCTATTGCTCTTGAGGCTACGCATGCGACTGCGTACCATGCTTGCGACTGTGTTTGGAGTGACACAGAAAGAGTTTGCAGGATAGCCATGTTGCCTGGTCAGTTATATAGTAGCGCTGGGAGCACTGCCCTCGTCATCAAAAGTGATGAGCATCACTGTGAGTCGTAACCAGGCATCTGGAAGTAGATAACATCGGGTATTTATGTCTTGGGGCTTCGGGGACGAGTGGTGATTGTGGAAGTGAGAGACAGAACTTTGCACGCGACGATCGGCGGTGGAATTACTTGCTTTTCCCCCGTAATGTCGTGAATGGCGCTCGTCGTCCACCACTTCTCCGCATCGGATTACGACGCTTTCGAGGACGACGATTACTTGCGAGAAATCGCAGCCGCGGTTGTTGAGGACTCTGCAGATTTATGGATTAAGACTGTCGACCTGGGCGAGCGAGATGTAAACAAGCTGGACGCCTGGGCAGAAGCAAACGGGCTAAATGATGTTTTCGGTTTGCCACATTGGGATTCTGGTGGCTCCCGATGGTGGTGGCAGCCAGAGACAGAGGGCGAGGACAAGGTGCGTCCCATTTGTCTGACCAGGTCAACGTTGTTCATCTCATCTCCAGGATGTGTCCATGATGGAGGACGGTGAACACGCACATCTAGATACAGCTTTCATTTCCCTAGATGATGAAGAAGAATACTTTGAACAAGACTCTCTTGATCCAAGAAGCCACAGCAGCATTCTTTCGCAAATGCCGAAGACATCCTCGCGGAATGCGCCTATGTCTCATCTACGCCGTTCTCAAACTCACACTCGAGGAGGCCGCGGCGGTTCACTATCTTCCACATCCTCCAGCGACATAGAGTTTGTCGACGATTCCCTCCGCATGGACACAGACGACGAAGAACCTTCAGGGACAACGTTCTTTGGACAACATCACGCCGAGCCCTATGTGCAGTCAAATCGCTCTGCAACACGCTCGTCGCAAACCAGTCGGAATGCTGAAGTAGTACCACAACACATCGGGCATGTTGAGAGCATGGATGATTCGATAAATGTTTGGATGGACCAGGACAATTCACAAGATGGTTCTCCGGCTGCCCAACAATCCTATGCTGAAGATGACTCGCAAGTGGTTTTGGACAGCCAGTCCGACGACGAGAATGTATTCCTCGACTCGGCTGCCAATTCAGGGTTCTCCCTGGACGACTCTGCCGACTTCAGTATCCCCACAGGCCACTCTAACAATGGGCCCATTTTGTCCCGACACATGTACCGCAACACACAGCAAACGGATGGATACGACTCTTTTGACGACAGATCCGAGCGCGCTGCTATTCTGAAATCTGCGCCCGCCTCGCCCGTTAAATTTCCTACGAAAGCTAGAACGCCTCTGTCAACACCCACGAGATTGATGACACGGATGTCTACCGGAGCAACTTCTGTTGACGACTCGGTCGACGACCCAACTCCCGAGAGTCCGACGCGGTCTTCGTCCTGGGCACGGCCGCCACCTATGGGCTCACCACGCAAATTGAAACCAATCTCGAGATTCAGACATGAGCTTCTGGCAACCAAGAAACCCATAATGGAGGAGGAAGATATTTCGCAAGATGCGAGTGAGATCATGAGCGCAGATGACATGACAATGTACGCTATCCAGCGTCCCGAGGCAGTTCACACCGAGGAAGAGGAGGATGAGATTGCGGATTGGGATACATCGTTGGCGTCTCCGGTTCCTTCATGTATAAGAGAGATTCTGGAGAGGGAATCAGACGATGAATGAAACAGGAAATGGCTAATGTCAACCATCAACGAATCCACTGGACCCACAATACTAATATATCCCTCCATTTATTGCGCCCGAATTTGATCCGGGATACTGATCAAGTCGGCATCAATATCCACTTGAGCATCTATCTCTTCGATTCAAAACATGTCCTGGCTTCAAACACTCTTCTACCCAGCATAAATGCGCTCCGACATTGATCGTGACAACTGGAAATCATTTTGGATGTTGTAAAGCGCAAGGTGATGGCCCTTCTCTGCGTCTCGGTCACCCGAACGACTATTTCCACACCTTTGATCTCAACCGCCGTCTTCAAATGGCGGACCTCAAGGCTACGTCGTCCGTACATGCGCTTGGAGAGGATAAACCACCTTTTGGATCACGGTAGGCTTTTTCTTACTTTTTTTTGGCGTTTCTTAATTTCATAGACAGCTTCCTGACAGATGAGACGCAGGTGTGGACGAAAAATGCCTGGGACCATGTTCCAGCGCCTACAGACCAGGCGGATACCATCGCTGCATCGCTGAAAAAGCAACGCGCCGCTCCGGTTCCCGAAGACGCAAAAGTCGAGTACCATGCAAAGCCGGCAAAGTTTTGGGATAACTTCTACAAAAACCATGACAACAATTTCTTTAAGGATAGAAAATGGTGCGTTGCAGTCACATCTCGAGGTAGCTCTCTTAGTGATTGTTAGGCTTCATAATGAATTCCCTGAACTGGTATCCAAGACGCTGGAAGGCGCTGGACCAGCCACTATCGCTGAGATCGGATGCGGCGCAGGCAATTCTGTCTTTCCCTTGCTCTCTGCGAACAAGAATCCAGAACTCTCCTTGCTGGCGTACGACTACTCCCATCATGCGGTCAAGCTCGTGCAGCACCACCCATTATACCTTTCCCCGCCGCTGGGCGCAATTCACGCCGAACCATGGGACTTGTCTTCGCCGTCGTTGCCGCCAGGACTTGAACCAGGATCTGTGGATGTCGTGATGATGATCTTTGTGCTCAGTGCGCTGCATCCATCGGAGTGGAAGCAGGCGATGGCCAATGTGCATGCGATGCTCAAGCCGGCAGGGAAGGTTATGATACGCGATTATGGACGGTACGACCTCACCCAATTACGGTTCAAAGGCGGGCGTCTTCTCGACGATAATTTCTACATTCGCGGGGACAAGACGAGAGTGTACTTCTTCGAATTAGGTCCGTCGGTCTCACGCTTATCTGTCCTTCTCTAACGATTGGATGGCAGATGAATTGGCATTGTTGTTCACTGGACGGAGGGCGCCCGAGGGAGCGCGGAGTGTGACAACAAGTACAGAGATTGAGGAGGAAGCCTCGTTGGATGGGCCCACACCGTCGGGTGAAGAGGCTATACCCACTCTTGCGAATGATGAGGTGCCTGGGGACCTCCAGACAGGTCCAGTGATTGGAGACGTACATCCAAGTCTGCCATTGGACAACCACCATCCACTGTTCGTGACGGAACAACTGGGCGTCGACCACAGGCTGCTCATTAACCGCAAGAGACAATTGAAGATGTACCGTGTCTGGATGCAGGGCAAGTTCCAGAAGCTGTAAGTTAGCAGAGGAGTTAGCAGAGGTGGATATCAGGTGTTCTCGTCATACTATGTACCCCAATAGCAATTGATGGCATTAGCTTGCAAACCAATTCCAAACGACGTTTGATATCTCCATGGGTGGCACTGCCTCGAAGCTGTTCTATTACTTATAACCTTCTCTTTAGCATTTCCTCGATACATCCTTTTGATTCTTGCCCAGTTGTAACGAAGTAGATAAGGCCAATTCCACCACGGCATTCCAAACCTAGTCCTCGTTTCTAACCTGGAAGCCCTGGACTACATATAAGTATTGATCTCGGAACCGATCACTTCGAACTTGCCTTCCCACCACCATGTCCACCCCTCTAGGCGCAGAGGACCAGTATTTATTGGACTACAATGGGTGGTTGTACGTTCACAGTGTTGTTGGCGTCATATGCGAAAGTATATGGTGGTCGATATACGTGATGCTTTTTATTTATGCTGCCAAGATTCAGCTGTGAGTCCTCTTATCCTCGGCCAGGGATTGTGCTTACTCACGCGTCTAGGTCTCGTGGCATACGCACCATGCCCGCCGTGGCCATGCTCATTGTCACCCTCGTCTTATTTGCCTCCTCGTCAAGTTTATGGGCAATGAATGTTGCCGTGCTCATACATCGACTGCAGGGCATGTTGATTGACTACCCAGACCTTTCCCTCTGGGATAGGATAGCCAAGACGAATGAGCGCGTTGTAGGATTCGGACTCCCAATGGAGGCACTCTTCCTGATCAATGTCCGTATTTGTCGGTGCTTGACGTGCAAACCAATCATTGACTGGTCGGCAGATGCTGGTTGGCGACTCGGTCGTTATTTGGCGGGCGTGGGTGCTCTGGCAAGGGAGCGGCCGCATGCGCGCGCTCCTTGTCATTCCTATAACTTTCCTCTGCGTATCATTTGGTAAGTATCAGCGTTTCAATACGCGGGCAAACAAACTGATAGGCTGCCTAGCATTCATGGTGAAGGCAGTAAAATGCCTCGCTGATGATGGCTTCAGCCAGAGCACTATCCCAGCAGGCGGCCGTCTTTGCGCCTGGAGTGAACCCATTTCGTGGGGTGTATCACTTCTCACCAATGTTGTTTCGACGACACTTATTGCTGTGAAAGCCTGGTACAGTCTCCCACGTCCCACTCACTCATCCATTTACCTAATGCCTTCGTAGGCAAATACGCCAGTCCAATAAGCGCGTCGCCGGAAAACACAGCAAAACAAAGAGCGAGCGTATTCTAGTTCTTCTTGTAGAGTCAGGGTTTATTTATTGCCTCTTTTGGGTATGCAACTTCTATTTCGTGTCCGCTCACACAGTACTGACGGGACCTCTAGCTTTCGCAGCTTATTCTTTTCTTCGACTTCGAGTTGGACGATAGCAGGGTGTTCGGCTATGACATTCTCAGCACGCTTGGCGATCAGCTTTCGGTGCGCTCACCACCCACGTCCGAATCTATGAAGGTTTATTGATACTGTTGCAGGGTCTGTACCCAACAATCATCATCATCTTGGTCAACAAGCACCGCTCCCTTTCATACGACACGCGCGCGTCTGCATTCGTTGACTCCGGTCACAACGGGTCCAGCTCGACCGAACTCCCGACGATCCAATTCGGTGCGCACAAGACAAGCACAGTGTATCCGCAAACCACGACCTTGGGCACGATGGCGTTTGGGCAGACAGTGTCTCTGGGGACAACTCAGTCAACGCGCGAACAGGACGGAGTATAGATAGGAAGATATGAAATCAAGAGGATACCGCATTGGATGAGGGCCATCCTGTGTTCCTCTTGCCAGCGCTCAGCAATTGAAAGCACAACACGAGCCCAGTGCCTAGGGCGTGCCCATTGGTTTGTAGCCAGTGAAGGACTCTCGTGATACGTAATATTCCGCTGATTTCTGCGCCGTGAGGTACTCTTCACAGCATGCAATGTGTTTTTTTCTGCACTGCCATTCCTCCCCTCCGTACTACTAGTACCTACTTCTTTGTATTTAAGTCGATATACTTACTTGTTTTGTTTTTACGACGCCCCTCTGTCTTCAGCTCTCTTCGCCTGTCCAAGACGCGCCAACCTTCCCGTGATGTCTACGACGCTGACTGCAGAAGACCAGTATTTGCTGGATTACAGTGGGAGAATGTACATGCACGGCATTGTTGGTATCATTTGCGAGAGTGTATGGTGGGCCATATATCTCGTTCTTTTCATATATGCGACAAGGCTACAACTGTGCGTTCTTTCTCATTGTCAGAGTTGGCCGATGGACGATGCTCAATATGATTATGCTACTAGATCGCATGGATTGCGCACCATTCCTGCCATAGTCATGTTCGCAGTTACCCTCATCCTGTTTGCGTCGTCTACAAGCCTACTGGGGATGAACGCAACTTGGCTTATGACCCAACTGAATGGCATGTTGATTGACTATCCGGACCTCGCATTGTGGGACAGGGTATCAAAGACGAATGAACGCCTTGCGCAATTTGGCGTCCCAATGGAGGCGCTCTTTTTGACCAATGTATGCATCTTACACCCGAACTAATGTGCATACCGACCGATTCCGATTTTAAAGATGATCATTGGCGACTCGGTGGTCATCTGGCGGGCGTGGGCGCTTTGGCAGGGAGGGGGTCGAATGCGATGGCTTCTTGCCGCACCCATATCCTTCCTCTGCGTTTCATTTGGTGAATTCCCAAGAATCCTCATCATGGGAAATATATGCTGATTTCGCTCTAGGCTTCATGGTTCAAGCTCTGAAGTGTCTGTCAGACGGCGCCTTTGGGCAGAGCACTATACCGGATGGCGGGCGACTTTGTGCTTGGAGCGAACCTATTTCGTGGGGCATATCGTTGCTCACCAATATCAGCTCAACCACTCTCATCGCCATCAAAGCTTGGTTTGCTCCTCTTCGTGGCCATTATCGATGTCAAAACTGATCTTTGACGCGCAGGCAAGCTCGGAGATTCTTCAAGGATACTTCCATGGGACACAGAAAGACTACGAGTGAACGGATCCTGATCCTTCTAGTTGAGTCCGGGTTCATATACTGCCTGTTTTGGGTATGCTTCCTGGTATCACGATGCACGCACCGGAGGGATTAAAATACTTTTGCAGCTTTCGCAGGTCATCCTGTTCTTCGAATTTGACTACACGAATAGTAGAATGTTCGCCTACGACATTCTTGGCACACTTGGTGACCAGCTCTCGGTGCGCCCTTTCCTCCGTCATCTTCTGGTGCATGTGCTGACCGCTGGTATCCGCAGGGTCTTTACCCAACGATCATCATTGTTCTTGTGAATAAGCACCGCTCCCTCTCAAATGATGTATGCCCCTCCTTCCATGTCGAATCTGAGCACCGTGGGGGGTCCGACGAGCTCCCAACAATCCAGTTCGGGGAAGGCTTGAAAACGACTACATACCAGCCCGACTCGACGATGGGAGCGACATCCCTGGGAATGACTTTATCCACGACTACATCTCGCGAGAGTGAACTCGTGTGAACAATTTGTGTGTGCTTCCTTACTGATTTACTCGTATGCTTTCAATTTTGGCACCGGGGGTGCAAATGGAATATTATCACGTCAGTGATGTGCGCCGTGGGAACGTCCGAAGACGCAGAATTCAACCTCGGTGAAGATTGCACCTACCGGTTGGACAACTGTCTTCTTTAGGTCTCGATGGTCCATTTACCCACTGTTCCATTTCCCACAACTCAACTCGACAGCTTAATGTTGTACTAATAGGCCGCACAATTTCAATTAGCGAAGATTGAGATAGTCCTGTGGAATCTCCCCGTGATGGTGAGGTTCTTGTGGATGATGCTTCACATGTAGCCCGGTATGTGGCCTAAGGCTAGTACAGAAGATCTTCTTGACGGTATTTTGTATCATCCGTTTTGCTGGAGGGAACATCCGTCGCCTCCGTGTATAAATCTCCACTGCGTGTTACAAGCATATTTTCGGTTTACCGCCATTGCCACCATGTCGGACGCACTGAATTTCGAGGACAAGGATCTGCTAGACCACTGTGGCAGGATCTTTGTGCACGGAGTCGTCAGCGCCATGTGCGAAAGCGTCTGGTGGGCGATATATCTGGTGCTCTTCGTATATGCGACGAAGCTCCAGCTGTACGTTTTCCCGCCACTCTCTGAGGCCTGGCGCTTTACTTATGTCGCCTGTGCTATTAGATCCCGCGGCATACGCACCATTCCCTACTTAATCATGCTCACCGTCACACTCGTTCTCTTTGGATCATCCACAAGCCTCTGGGCAATGAATATTGCTGTGGTGGTGCAGAAAATGCAGGGCATTCTAGTCGACTATCCGGACCTCGCGCTGCGAGAGAGAGTAGACAAGACAAACGAACGCACTCTGCAATTTGGACTGCCGATGGAAGCACTGTTCTTGATTAACGTTAGTCTTCGTATAGCTTAAGGACCAGCGTTACCGGTACTAACTATGCCTGCGATCCAGATGCTTGTCGGAGACACTGTCGTTATTTGGCGAGCATGGGCCTTATGGCAAGATTGTGGTCGGCTTCGAGGACTTATTGCTATCCCTATTGCTTTTCTCTGCGTGTCTTACGGTGAGTCAAGCTGCTCTGCATATCCTCTCACCTATTGATTCACAGTGCAGGGTTTACCGTAAATGCCCTCAATTGTCTGGCACAAGGCGACTTCGTCCAAAGCACTATACCGATTGGCGGCCGTCTTTGTACTTGGAGCGAACCGATCTCATGGGGGGTCTCATTATTTACAAACCTCACCTCGACGGCGCTCATCGCTATCAAAGCTTGGTATGACTCTCATCGCAGCTCACATTCGCGTCCATCCTCATATACTGACAGGAAAGTTCGGCGATTCGTCAAGACCAACTGTGGTGAATGTAGTAAAACAATGACAGAACGGGTGTTACTACTATTGGTTGAATCTGGGCTCATTTATTGTTTGTTCTGGGTATAAATCTGCGCTCGAATGCCGCTGCATTTGACGCTCAATCATCTTTCAGCTCTCACAACTCATTCTTTTTTTCGACTTCGACCCGAGTGCAAACCGAACGTACGCTTATGATATCTTCAGTAGCATTGGGGAGCAGCTCTCGGTACGTTCCTATTCTACTTTCTTGCCGTAAATTCCCACAAGTGTCGCAGGGTCTTTACCCAACCATCATGATTATCCTCGTCAACAAGCATCGCTCCCTCTCATGCGGAGTTAACGCCTCTGAATATGTTGATTCTGGGAACCAAGATCCGGCGGATTCCGACGAACTTCCAATGATTCAGTTCCGCGCTCAGAGGTCGGTTGTGTACCCGCAAGAGGCCATGCTAGGTATGACAGCTCGGGAGAGGACACTATCCGTGGGAACGACACAATCATTTTATTCGTATGAGGGTTATGCCGTGTAAGCCTTGAGCCTTGACTTTGAGACGCAACCAAGCTTCATATGTCTGCGCTCCAGGAGTAAAGCAGTTGTACAAATAGTGTGTATGATTTGCAGCGATTCAAATATTGTCATCCGTGCGAATTCGTTGGGCTGGCCATTGAGGCGAAACGATACCAGCGCTTTAGCTAGTGCTATCGCATTGAACGCTTGACATGATAAAGAGAAGTATGCTGCTCAGAACGAACATGCAAAGAGTCTGGTGTCCGAGTGCTCACTTTCAGTGTCAAAAGAATGATTGGAACGGATACCGGCTCGGCAACTCCGATAATTCGATCATCGCCGCTCCATGCCAGCCAGCAGGCTTTTCTGCAACGATGCACCAGCATGTCGCCAGCCACCCCGGGCAATTCGAATCAATCGGTTTTTGTCCTCTTTTTCTCTCAAGTCACAATTCCATTGGATGATTTTCGATCTCGATAATGTGGCGGAAGTTGGAAAGGCTACCAGGCAGAGTTGTAGTGAGCGCGTCTCGACGTCGGGATTGCTGAACGGCGACGAGGTACGCACAACAGAGTGCTCGCAAATCACATTTGGCCCTGCTGCTGAATACTCGTCGCTCCAATTCCGAGTAGCCGTCCTCATTTTCAGAATTTCCAGAACATGATGCTTGCGCATGTTGAGCCAGCCCAAATGACATTCATTGTTATGATATATCTCGTTCCCTAATCTGGTCGAAAAATCTCCAGTCATGCGCTCTCACGTGCGACGAAATTCAAGCATATAAAGACCCACGGAATGGTGCCGATGGAGTCATCCGACGCGCCACCATGAACACCGCGAACGCCTCAACGCCTGCCTCCATTGCCCAACTCCCAATCAACCAAAGAAATGTATTTTATACGCTAAACAATGTGAATTTCAACCAAAAGCCAAGCCAGCAACACGGTGCCGAAGCAGCGCTTAGCCAATCCTCTGCCCATTCCAACCCCCCTTCGACGCCAAATTCCTCCTTTCTCACCGAAATCACCATCCCCGACTCAGAGAGCAACGTGGCGTCTTCTTCAAAGCCGCCACCCACCAAGGGCCCAAGAAAGCTACCTCAGGCCGAAGCGTACGGCATCCAATTCCCATTTTGTGTTTCCCCAGTACCATGCCCTCTACCACAACAGAATGTCAGGAAGAAATCCATCGTCAAGAAGTCCCCCTCTCCCCAGCGAAGCCAGTCCCGCCATCGCGACGGGCGTACCCTGGGCAAAGGACCCAGTGTGTACTTATCCTGGCATCCGCACAAAGTCCTGGAAGCCGTCGATAATACTGTCAAATGTGGCGGGGACATCGTGGGTTTGGTGCGCATGTTCGCGGCGTCGACGTTCATGGAGGACACAGTGGCAATGCATGCATTTGTGACTATGTTTGTCACGAACGGCATTGCAGACTTGGCAAACTGCGATGAGCACCAGCCTATGCGATGGCCGACGTTCGCTGCCAAGTTTGCCGATGCGCTGGAAGCGGACCTTGGAGACGAGGCAAGAGAGTTCTTCACGCGTGCGTTGGACACGAACATCAGGGAGAGGTTCCAGGCTGAGTGGAAGGCCGTCGTGGTGCGTGTTTGCCCTTTCAGACTTCGGCTACTACTGACTCTCCCAAGGATTGTACATGCCAAGATCCCTCCCAGCCTCTCCGTACGACAACCCTCTTCGGCCAGATAGCTTCGCTCGGCCTCATCCAAAAAAGCACCATTATACAGTGTGTGCGCACGCTATACACGCAAATATGCACCTACGAGCACGCTGAAGCATTGCATGTCTTGATGTTATGGGGCATCGCCGAACACCTTCCCTGCGAAAGCTTGCTCTGCCTCCTCCGTCACCTCAGCAACCTCCTCCCCACTCTCGCGCACATCCGTCTTCTGGATCTTGAAGGCAACCCGGTAGACTTCGTGAAACTGGCGGTCGTCGTGAGGGAGACCCGGGATATAATTCTGGATGTCGCAGGACCGAGTTCGACGGTGCAATGACTGTACGTGTACACCCCTTTGTATGCCGACCGTAAAGGGCCTTAGGCTCATGTACCACTAGACCTTTTTTCAATATTATCGCATCAATCTCTTGAGACTTCCACGTTGAGCGCAACATTGATTCATAAACTACGGGTGGATATCTTTTGGCGACTTTTTACGCCCAAGTCTCATTCAAGATGCTTTGGGAGGTGATACCTCAATGTCACACCACATTTGTTGATCAAAGTACTTCCAACTTAGATGCGGTACAGCTGCCCAGCATCTATCTTGAGAGGAACGTCAGGCGCTCGGCATCCCATCTGTTGCGAACAAGCTTGTAGAACACGATGGCGGCACCTTGTATTGATGGGGGAGGCTCCCGAAGGTGTTCTTTTGTTTTGGGTCTCTGCAGTATAAGAAGCCCCTTCTATGCATCGGCAGCATCTTCGCGTACCAGCACTCTACAATGTCGCTCCCGCCGAGCATCCAGGACCAAGACCATCTAGCGAACAACGGAATGGCCTTTGTACACGCAGTCATCAGCCTCATGTGTGAGAGCGTGTGGTGGTCAGTATATCTGGTGTTTTTCGTGTATGCTACAAAACTTCAGATGTGTGTTTTTCAATCCCTCGTTATCCCACAAAGCTCACCCCGCCATCACACGCCAGATACCGCGGTATCCGCACTGTTCCCTCCATGGTCATGTTCATCATCACGGTGGTGCTCTTTGGAGCTTCAACAAGTCTATGGGCAATGAACGCCACTGTGTTGATACAGAAGCTGCGATATCTGCTCATCGACTATCCAGCCCTTGCGCTAAGCGAGCGGATAGCCAGGTCAAACAAACGCATCCTGCCATTTGCGCTGCCGATGAAGGGACTTTTCTTGAGTAACGTCAGTGCTTGCAACTTCTACAGGCTAGCGCTTACTACTGTTGACCGGTATTCGCTCCTTTAGATGATCATTGGCGACACCGTGATTATTTGGAGAGTGTGGGCATTGTGGCAAGATGGAGCAAGTCGAACGCGATGGCTCGTTGCTATTCCTATAGCTTTCCTCTGCGTATCGTATGGTAAGCCAAGTTCAGTTTTGCAGATGGTATGCTTCTTAGTGGAATTGGTAGGCTTCGCGGTGAACGCTCTCAAGTGTTTATCGGAGGAAACCTTCATTGAAAGCACCGTTGCCGGAGGAGGTCGCCTCTGTGCTTGGACCGAGTCTATCTCGTGGGGTGTATCACTGCTCACCAATCTCACTTCGACAATACTCATCGCCATCAAAGCCTGGTATACATCATGCTGCTTCGATAACCTCATATTTCTGACGCATGAACAGGCAAGTCAGACGCTTTCTCAAAGCCAAGTGCAGAGAATGCAATAAGACAATGACGGAGCGGGTCTTGATCCTCTTGGTGGACTCCGGATTCATTTATTGCTTCTTTTGGGTATGATTTGTCATTCATGGACGCCGCAAAATCAATGACACAGCTCACAGCTTTCGCAACTTATTCTCTTCTTCAAATTCGATGCAAACAGTAAGACAGCATACCTGTACGATATTTTGAGTAACATTGGTGACCAGTTCTCGGTTCGTTTGCCAATCGCTCTGCATGTTTGTGCAGCCTTCTCACTGCCCACTTGCAGGGTCTTTACCCGACGATTATGATTATTCTCGTTAACAAGCAGCACTCGCTTTCGGACGGTTTGCCTAACTCTATGTGCATCGAGTCTGGATACCGCAGGCGTATCGAATCGTATAAACCATCAACAGCTCAACTCGATGGGTATACAATGCCTGTGCTTTCTCGTGGCTCGACAAGGGATACCGCACCAGCACTCAATCGGACGGCATCTGTGGGACTATGGGCTCTCATGTCATGGAGGGTTATGCGATGTGACTTTCAGTAGCAAGATCAACTTCATGTTGTATACAATGCCATGAAACCCCGTGTGACCAAACCGGTGTCGAAAGCCTTTGGGCAGTGCCATTCTCTTTCTATCAACTTCAGAAAGAAATTGAAGGCACTCGAGCCTACAAATCTTCTTTCCGAACGAAATGCTGTTTTGTACATCATAATCCTGCAGACTCCTCAATAGTTACACTATCATGAAAATTTACATGGGATTTTTGGCAGGGAAACATTCGGATACGATGGCTTGTTGCGGCAGGACCAACGCCTCCCTCGGCGTACCTACTTGCGTTGTGGCTGCCCCATCGCCGCGTCGGGATCATCCGGAACCATGCGAAACAAACACGACCATACCCACCGATCAAGCTTCAAGCCGTGGTTGGAGGTCCTCCTACTAGGGTGACAGGACGGACGTGCCGTTGCGTATCATAATTCACAGCTCACACATGGGTACATCCTTCCTTGTAAGCTCAACGATACCGCGAAGAAGGTTGTAGTGTCTCGTGCACGAAGGTCTCCAACTGACGAGAGAAGCCCACAGCACACTCCGAGGATGCTTCGCTTCTCGGAATGTGCAAACATCTACTGAAGAGCACTCTCCAGCCGAATCAAACTTGCCGAGGCCTCGACTCAGCCCTTCAAAAGGGCGGCACGCCGCCGCATTGACAGTGTTCCGCCGTGCCCTTGACTCGCAGCGTCTTATCACAGAAATCAGGATACGAGATGAAGAGAGCGCGAGACAACCGCGAATAGGGAAATCAGGGATTCCAGTCCTGATTCATGCAACGTGAGTTCGGATTTCTCGCCTTTTATTGACAATGGTTGCTTTGCCCGATCGGTAACAAGTTCGTGAGTGACAATGATTCTTCGGCCCGCCTCTTTACTCCGTACTGATTTTATTGTAGTCTAAAATCTGTATGAATGAGAGAGATATTCTTTCTGGCGAAGGTTTGCTTTACCGGCAGTGGAGTTTATAGAACTACATGGCCAACTTCTAAGCAAGCGGCCGCCGACCACGTGCTAACAAGATTTGAATTTCCGTTCACTCGGCTGGCCGCACAAACATGCCTGGCCGGATCCTCGAACTTCATCTCTAAAATTGCGGAATATGGGCAGGCTATTTTATACGCAGGCTTGCCTCTCCTCTATCCCTCTCACTTTCCACCACCCATGCAGCGAGTGAATACCGCATACGGCCCCATCGAAGGCTTTGTCGACACTCATCCAGTCGATGCACGTTCATCGGCAGGTACTCGTCCTGGTATGCTCCTTTCTGTCGACAGTTCCATTTATACTTATACCTTTGTTGTGCAGGACCGCTGTCTCCAGTACGCAAATTCTTAGGCGTTCCATATGCGCGCGCAGAGCGCCTCAAACGATGCGAGCCACCGCACACATGGGAATCCACTCTCAAGTGCACTGAGTTCGGGCCCTCCTTCCCTCAAATGACTTCCCCATTCGACAACATGTACAAGTCGAAGCGGGGGTGGATAGACCGTAGCTTTTTAGGATTCAGCGAGGACGCGTTCAGCGTGAATGTCTTCGCGCCGGGTTCGACGCGCGTCGACAGGCTCCCAGTGATGGTATATCTCTTCGCCCGAAACTATAGGCTATCTCTGATGCTACATGCTCAAGGTCTGGGTGTATGGCGGAAATTTAAACTCTGGCTCTTCGAGCATGGGTGTGTATGACCCGACAGAGTTTGTGCGCGCAGTGGAACGCGAAGGCAGGCCGTGCATAGTCGTGACAGGCAACTACAGGTTGGGCTCTTCTCTCCAGCACACTTGACGTGCGTCTAATCTGTGATGTTTTGATAGGGTTAACGCATTTGGCTGGCTGGCGACGCCAGACTTGGAAGCAGTAAACGGGCACGTAGGCAACTTTGGTGAGCTCCGTCGTCTAGCCCTTCTCTCCTTCTATTCTCTCTCCGATCTTTTGTGACTTACAAGAACTACCCCAGGGCTACACGACTTAATCGCGATCTTAGAATGGGTTCAAACCAACATATCCGCTTTTGGTGGCGACATTAACAATGTGACGGCATGGGGAGAAAGTGCAGGCGCCTTCCTCCTCGGAAGTCTCCTTAAGTCTGGCCGTCGTCTCTTCCACAAGCTCATACTGCAGAGCGGAACCTATAACCTCATGGTAATCACTCGCCACAAAACCTTTCGTCCCCGACGCATATGTCTAACTTGTTTCGTAGGCCGCAAAGCGCGCGGTAGTGTGGCCGCCATATCCAGACCTACTCAAAAACCTTGGCTCGGACTCTGAGGAATTGACAGCCCATGACCGGGTGGCGGCGCTGAGAGCTCTCCCAACGCAACAGTTTATTGAGGCCACTCAGGCGCTGTTCCGACCAGGAATGTGGGGACTCATCTACGACGGCGCAGAAGACGGCTGGAGCAAGCCTCTGTGGAACCGTGTCGGCTCCGGTGAATACGACCCATGGATCCAAAGCGTCCTCCTCGGCATTAACGAAGACGAAGGCAGCTTCTTCAACTTGCGCGCTCAGGTGAGACGCCCTACTCCGCCATGCGCTGCACAAAAGAAGAAAATTCTGACCGTCAGCAGTTTTATCGCGGAGAAGTAACGCGAGGATTTATGAAAGCTCGGCATGGTTTTAACGCTGCCGATATCGAGAAGATCCATTCGTTATACCCCGTCACAGATGGTCCCGGCAACGACGTGAAGTCTCTCCCATCCAGTCATTGGTACTGTACGTCGTCCATCTGGCTCTTGGCTTCCACGGGTTAATTGCCTGCCAGCTGACTATGGCTACCTTACGCCTATGATCCATGCCGGCACGAGCTTCACGGCCGTCCCAAACGTCACGACGAAGAAAACGATACCCGTCTATGTATACCTCTGCAGAACTATACCCTCTCGCCTGAAGCAAGGCTATGAGCACCTTGGCATCGTGTAGGCATCCCAATTTCCGTCTGCCACAACTACTTTATTAACGCCTCAATAGCCACACGGGCGAAATCCCTTGGGTATTCAAACAAACAGCACTGTGGGACGGAGACAAGACATCCGAAGACGATAAGACATCGGATGCCTTTTCCAGGCATTGGTCGACCTTTGCAACGGAGGGCCGGCCGGGTTTGGAATGGCCGAAATTTGACCCCGAGACGGGCGCGATGCTCGTCTTTGAGGATGGTGGACGTACGTCGGTGGGAAATGCGCTCGAGTTTCGAAAACGAGAGAGGGAGGTGTGGTACGAGGTGTTGGATAAGCGCATGAAGGAAATCTAGGATCCCAGTGGCGTTATGACCAAATAGAAACCCATTTTCCCACGCTTCGTTCAATCTATACCCATGATCACGGATACCGCGGGCAGTCTTCGAATGGATTATTGAGACCGTGATGCGACATCAGACAGGTCAATACAACCTTATATTTCTGCTTGCGTCGAGATAATTGGCTACCTGCGTAGGATCTTGATCATCTACGCATTCATAACTTCACGAATTTCCCTTGCAACCAGACACGATGTAGCTTTTCCTGAGTCTTGCGATTTACCGTCAGTCTGTGATTTACTCCAAGTTCCTCCGTAGTAAACAAGGGATGAGGGAGGTCGTGAGGGAGGCTAGGATGCAAGCCACCAACCACTGGTGTTGCTGTCTCGGTAGTCGGTTTATTCATCGAGTTGAACCCAGTCTCATTCCCTGGACTCGTTGTGATACGCCGTTCAGCTTCGGACATTTTGGATCCTGTGAACAGCAACGAGAGCTCATCTGTTCTGACATCGGCAAACTGTGTGCAACAATTTTCTTGGACAACGCACCTAGTTCGAAGAAATATACCCGCGTCTTGTCCCCGCGGATGTAGAAATTCTCATCCAGTAGTCGGCCTTCCTTGAGCCGCAACTGCATCACATCGTAGCGTCCATAGTCCCGAAACAGAATCTTGCCACCAGGCTTAAGCATCGCATGGACGTTCGCAATGGTTTGCCTCCACTCGGATGGATGTAACGCGTGAACTACAAATAACATCATTACAATGTCCACCGAGCCTGGTACAAGCCCTTGCGGCATCGTCGGCTTCGACAAGTCCCACGGTTCGGCATGAACAGTCCCACGTCGCGGAGAACGATAGAGTGGGTGCTCCCGTACAATTTCAACCGCCCGGCATGAGTAGTCGTAAGCCAACATTCTGAGCTCGGCATTCTCATTTTCAGCCAACAGCGGGAACATCGAGTTGCCAGCCCCACATCCCACTTCAGCGACAGTTACAGGACCAGCACCTGCACGCGTCGTGGAGACAAGTTCTGGGAATTCTTCATGCAACCTGGTAATAGTCAGATGGCATCCTGAAGCTGTGTGGGAAACGCACCAATTTCTGTCCTTGAAGAAGTTGTCTCTATTCTTCTTATAAAATATATCCCAAGGCTTGTGAGGGTTCTCATTGCACCAGGCCTTAGCAGCGTCGAGCACGGGCGCTGCGCGCTGCCTAGCCAGCGACGCCGCGATTACTTCTGCTTGCGATTCCGGGTCTGGCACTACATTGTCCCAGGCGTTCCGTGTGAAGACGTCGGCTTCGTCTCTGAGGTATCTACCACTGGAGATTAGGAAGGTCTTGGGTCCACCCAGAGAGCTCACCGTGAACCAATTGGCGGTCGAACCTGCTTATTCAAACATGTTGACGAGGACTTTCGAGGAGAAGTTTGAGCCAGTGCTGATAACCGTTGGGTTCGAAACAAACATGGTAGAATGTGCGGCTATGGCTTAGGGTATTTGAGCGTGGTATTCGAATTAGCCGTCGCGGTTTGAGTAGCGTAAAGGACATCCGCCTCTAGAGAGCGTGAGAAGAAAAGGTCCCTCAAGCAGGGAGTGTGACTTTGCGGTGATGGTGGTAGAAACGCAGAGACAGTCGGAGCATCGGCCAACACAATCAACAACGGATCAGAATGATCGCACGGTGGTAGTACATCGTGAACAAACCTTAGTCTCAAAATCTTATTATACGACCTCTTCTGGAGACCAGAAGAATAGGGAATTACATATGTGTCTACGCTCCAGTAGTTCTGCGCATTTATCCGAATAAATTAACGAGTCCTGAAATACAATTTCACGCAAAAATAGCTGTGCAAACGGGTGTGATCTATAGTGGAATATTATACTCCTTCTTCTCCTTGTCGTTCCACTTGAACACAGGAAGAGGGTGCGCCTCAGTGTTGAAGACCCATTCATCGAATGATAGATCAACTGTGTTGTCGAACATAAGATACGGATATTTCAGTCTGTCCAAAGTGTCAGAAAAGAGTGGGAGAACATTCAAAAAACCCACGTCTCTGCAAGGAAGTAACTTGGGAGTTCATCCTTCAGCGTAACATCCTTGGGCAGCTTGTCGACGTTTGTCACACAAGCATACCCGTACTTCGTCTTGGCTACATTCTCCATGGCCATGAACGTCGCCCATGCCCGCTCCTTCCAGTGGTCACCATCTCCCAGCTTCCACATAATATACCATGTCTCGAGTGCCTCCGGGCGAAGGATATAGTCCCCACGCTTTATACGGTATCCACGTTTGGACGCGTCGAGTTGAGGCTTGACCCTACTGGTGCCAGGAATTTTATCGCTCCCCTTCCTCTTTGCCTCTGCTAATACCTCCAGCCATGGGCGAACATTGGCTTTGTCCACGGCAATCTCATCTGGAGATAGCCCAGTAGGCATGTCCGCGTACATCATCCAGCACGTCTCCGCCAGACCCGTCGCAGCCCACTCGTGCAGCTGTTTCTTGTCCGCGGGAAGGTCGAGCTGAGCAGCGCCAAGTTTGAGCATGCCACCGACAAAACATGTCAAATGCTCGAAAGTGTGCGATGGTTTATCTGGCGCGCTGATGTCGGTTACATAGATAAAGTCGCGTACAGATGAGTGGAACGTCAGGTGCTCCAAGATAGCATCAACAGCATCCAAGTAAAGTGCCAGCGACCGTGGCTCCGACTTGGCGGTAAGAAGGTACTGCTTGAGAAAGTACTCATGAGCACTGTCGGCGAACGCGCCAGCGCTGAACGCCTGAGTCTTCGGGGTACCGGTCTTGACGTCCCAGACGGTAGGAAAGACGCCCTTACTCTGCATATGCTTGATTTGGGCAGCCCCCTTCTCCTGGGGATCCTCGCTATCCGGGTGTGCGTTGTCGTTGGCGGCCTCCAGCACCTTCATGACGTTCTCGACCTTGTGGAAATACTCTGGCTTGTTCACCAGGTGCGCGAGGTACTTGTATTCAAGCTGGCAGCTGACAGACTCTGCGAGTAGAGCCCCGGCCATCCACCCCGCGCGTGTGTTACCGGTGAATGTGCTGACGCCGTACATGGGTAGCCCCGAGAGTGTGTCGAAGACGGGCAAGAGCAATTTGCCCAGCTCGTCTGCTTTTTCGAGGAATATTGGCCGTTCGGTGAAGGCGTACGCGCTGAGGAGACCACCGACATAGCGAATGACAGTTTCGAAGAAGGGAGCATATTGGTTTGGCTTGAGGTAGAAGAGGGACTCGGGCGCTTTGGCGAAGTAGTCCGCGGCATGGTCGATGTACTGGGGGAGATGCATGAGGTAAGCGGTGTCCAGAGCATCGTACATGGTGACTCCCCAGCCGTTCATGGTGCTTGCATTCCTGCCGGTGAGTGGCCGTAGCTCGTCGTTGGGGAAAGCATGCTCGAGATAGTTGCTGTAAGTGTGCACGAATGCCTCTCGAATGCGGTTTGCTTTGTAGGTGTCCGAGGTGACATCGTCGGGGTCTGTCAATAAGGGCAGATCTGGACGAGGGGGAAGTGCAGGGTCCAAGGGACTGTTGTACAGGTCGTCTGTCGAGGAGAAATAGGGCGACGTGCCAGGATGGTGGAAGAAATCGAAAGAGTACCACACACAGCCGACGATGGCGGTGATTATGAGTATCGAGCGCGACCGGCGCAGTGAGGCATAACTTTTGACGGTTTTTAACGAAACCGGAGGCGGAAGAGACATGACGTGGGGCGGATATAATTAGTCCTAATGGTCCATGCACTTGGTTTGTGGGTCCAGTTAGGAAAAATGTAGTAGTCTGTGTGGTGAAATACGATGAAGGAAAGATTATTCACCACGTCGCGCTCGACGTGGTCGTAAAGGACAAGATGATCGCGTGGGATGCTCCAACGACGGGCGGCGACATTTTGCCGGGTCGATACATTGAATCGACTTGGGCTTCGACTTACCAAGGGCATATTGTGCCGAGATTGTACCCGAGTATTCGCTGGAATTTCCCTTTGAGCACAACTCGGGGCCTGCTTTCCCAGCGCGCAATGTGTCAGGGATCTGAATCATGTGCTCGCCGCCCAAAAGCAAAAGAATCCCAGATTCTGTGATGGCCATCGTGGGGATCGAACCCAAGACCTTCGCGTTATTAGCACGACGCTCTAACCAGCTGAGCTAGACGGCCGGTATCTCTGAAAAGTGAGTCTTTTTGATCAACGGCCCGGGTGCCGCAACGGGAACTGATCAGAGTACGTGGGCTTGCCAATTTCGCGCAGCGTCTCTTCTCAAACTCCCACCACGGTAATCACACGTTCATAAGTAAAAACAACAAAAACACATTCGCCTGTACATATACAGACCTCATACTTCTATGAACACGTAGTAAACCTGATGAACGTGGTAGGTCCTGGTCATGACTCAAGTCATCCTTTGCTGCGACTGCAACAAGGTTTGCGTCCTCCCGGACCCCAAGCTCAAAGAGGGAATCCTTTCTCTCACTCGAGCAGGTTACCAACTGTCTGCCACAGCATCCGTTGTAGAAGACCAATTGAGTGAACTGGATGCTCAGGTGTTGGAGTACGAACATGAACTCCGACATCTGGACAACCAACAAGAGACACTAGACGCTGCTTTGCGGTCCACCAACCTCACCATTCAGGCTTACGAGAGTGTTGCTTTCGCACCCATCCGCAAGATTCCTGATGCTATCCTACTCTACATATTCTTCTTGGCCTGTGCATCTGTCGACGAAACCCTCTTCCCTGTTCCCGACAATCTTTATCTCACGCCATTCTACATCTCAAGCGTCTGTGCCCATTGGATGACCCTCACACGGAGCTCATATCATCCTGAGCTATGGTGGAGGCTAGCAGACGGATGCATACCTCGCCTCTCGCTGTCCAGAGAGACCACTGGAGAAGATACATATACCAGCCAATGGGTGTTCCGCCACCGCCTTCCCGTTATGTACCCACAAAGCGGTTGGAAAACACCATATTTGTACGTATCACTCGTCCGAGGCGTTAACCCCCACAATTCAAAAACTCCTCGCATCGTCGGTTCCTTCGATGGGTATGACAGCGTAACCTCACTGGCTTTGGACAACCATGACATGACGATTCCCCGTACCGTTGCATCCTCCCTTTCATTCCATGGCCTGTCGATATGGCACCTCTATCTGCGCAATATCGATGCAATAGATTCCATCGACTTCAACTACGACCTCCTCAAATCCGTTTGGCTCGACAGCTACCACGGCACGTCTACCGTCAGGCATATGCTGGACCGCTTTAACAAACGCATCTCCCTCACCCTCCATCGATGTGATCTCGAACTCGTCGAGGAATACGTGTGGACGACTACATCCAATATCACTTCCCTCCATATATCCGAGTGGCTGGACGCCGCGTCTGTGGCGACACTTTTCTCGATGTACTTCTTCCCGCACCTCACAACGCTTGTTTTCACCGGTAGTCCCACGGAACTTGCCCTTCCTCGCGGAGCAGTCCGACAATGTCCTCTTCTTGAAGACCTCAAGCTAAAGGATGTTAGCCTTTCGGACGACGACGTCCTGGATATCCTGTATGATGCAGGCCGACTGCATTCGTTGAGCATCATCGAACCGACAGTCACAGACAGCACAGAGATCTGGTATCCAACAATCACCAGGCGCTTCCTTAAGGAGATGGAGGTTGGAAGAGACACGCTTTTGCCGAGGTTGAAGAGTCTCGAGTTGGTTTGGGATGACCAGGACGGTCCTGTTCAGGCAGACGCGTTATTGGGTATGCTCCAAATGAGAGCAGGGCCGCTGACAAGGCTCGTCATTGGGGCAAGGAGCGGTGCTATAGTAGAGGACAGGATTGTCGGAGCTCTCAGTGCACTGAGGGAGACGGGGGTAGATGCAATGATTTGGTGATTAGGATAATTACATAGTGTGTATTGTACAATTACATATGTCGTGTTGCTGTTTCTATTTTCAACGAAAAGCCCTTCATCTCTAAGAACGGTTTCAATGACAACCTCGCAGGCCCTAGCCGCACAAACAACGAACATGTCTTCAGCTTTGCCACCTTTTCTTGTTTGCTCTGCGTCACCCTCAGCGCAAGCATCTCTGCGAGATCCGTGGGTGTCTCCGGCGCGCCTTTCAGTGTCAGATGCTTCAACGATGGTAGCATCAGTGGTTTCCGCTTGAGTAGCTGGACGACAGTCGGCTCACCAGCGAGCACCTCTAGGTCCTGGTACAACACCAACTTGGTAAGGTGGTATTGCGAGCGGAAAATCTGATGAATGCGAGCGTCGACGGGTGCTTGGCTGACGTCGAGGGACGCCAGGGCGCAATCCGAGCGAGCAAAGAACGCAACGTCCTCGAACGAGGGCCACGCTGACTGTCGCTCGGTATGCGACACAGGGAGTGTGAGATGTTTAAGCGCCGGAAGGGTGAGCCCCTGGAGGAACTGAGGTGGCGACGTCTTTTTGAATGTGATACGCTCCAGAGCTTGGTGGGTTATATCCTCGGGGAACCACAGTTGGATGTTGGTCAACCGGAGATTCTGGAGGTGCGGGTTGGCTTTGAGGATTCTCGCGAGGTCAGTCATGTCTATCCTGTTCACCTCCAGCTCGCGGATGCTTGCACACTGGGATTGAGCTAGGCATTGTGTTCCATGGTTGAGCCGCAGACGGTGTATGGTTGGCATGAGACTGAAGAACCCTGCTCCCCACTGCGCCTGGGTTTCGTCAAGCTGAACGTGGATGTAGGCAGATTTTAGGCGCTGTGAAGGCCGTGCCTTTGATAGAGACGGGAGTCGAGCTGAATGGCCGGTGGCAGAAATCTTAAGGAAGAGGTGTTCGGTCTGCGGGAGGAGCTCAATGGTATACGCGAGAAACTGCTTCACTACATTGGCGTCCATGTAGAAGTCTACCGGCGTGAGGTAAACCGACAAGGACAGGTCTCCTGCGAGTGCCGTTCGGTCGCGGATGAACTTCCAGTATGCGGACGCGTCTGGGAGTGGCTTTTGAGGGTATGGCACGTAGTCATCATATGAGCCAGAGTTTGTGAGAAATGCTGGGACCATGAGAGGCACGGTGGTCCATAGACACGGTGATGCGAGGGCTGAATATCTCCACAAGCGGCAGACCCGTAATACTTTATTCTGTGCGATAAGAACCGACCGTAAGATGTGGTCCCCGAGTTCTGCGTTGCGTTGAGGTATGATTTCGGAGAGACACTGGCCAAGATGGAATTTGAACACAAGAACAAGGACTTCGATGGGGAGCTTGTGGATGTAGTTGTAGCGAGTGTCCACTCCCAGGTCGTTCCAGTATTGGATGAGGTTCTGCAGGCTGGTGTCGTCCTTTAAGATGGACTGAAAGACGTCTTGGTATTCTTGGTAGCGCGACGGGGAGATGGATGCCATGATGGGAGAATAGAGCAGAGCGTCACAATGGGCCATAATTATTGACCGGTGGCCGGCCCGATCAGAGCGCCGCTGTAGGCGTTTGTTAGCGTGCGAATGATTCTGCCGTCGGCGTTTGTCCTCCTACCACGACCAGCCGAGCAGCGACCAGAAATTGAAAATGGCCACTGCTTACTACGAATTCTACCGCGGCTCGTCGTATGTGACACGGCCTCATTGCAGCTCGGTGTTATAATGCGTGACACACAGAATCGGCATGGCACTCACCGACTCGCTGGACGAGCTCATCACGAGCGGGGCTATCACGCCCCAGTTGGCAATGAAGGTTCTACAACAGGTGCGTGGTACACATCACAGTAGGACTGCATTCTTACGCCCTTTAGTTTGATAAGAGTCTTGCGGACACGATTGTGAAGCAGGTGAAGACAAAGACTACACTCAAGGTTCGCCATACAATGGCATTTACCTCATCTCCGTTCACACCGCATACAGGGCCACCTGAAGACATACCGTCTGTGTGACGACGTATGGACATTCATTGTGAAGGATGCATCATTCAAGATGGAATCGAGCGAGACGGTGAACACGGAGAAGATAAAGATTATTGCGTGCAAGAACGGTGACGCAATAGAGCAGGGACGAAAGTGAGCATGCTATGTATTGAGCCCATCCTATGTATGATTAGCTACGGGAATAAAGTCATTTCCTAATGTCCTGCTAATGTCCTTTGTCAAGCGCCCATGCAGCTGCTGTACATGTATAACCTTCTAAAGTCCAGAGTGCACCACCGCAGTTCAAGGGAGTTTACTTGTGCTTTGAACTGACATCGGCCGACGCTACATACAAAACTCCATGGAAATGTCGAGTCATCGCACGATCGATCGCTTCGCTACTTCCACCACTTTCCAGCTCTCCACCATGTCTACAGCCCCTTGTTTACGGCGCAACAACGAAGAGCCCAATGCTCCCTGGGTCGTCCAAAAGTTCGGTGGGACGAGTGTGGGCAAGTTCCCGGTGAACATTGCCCGCGACATCGTTGGGTGCGTCGCATGCCCTCGTGCATTTCACAGGTTCTTGACCTTTCCCAAGCTCCTACATTTCTACAAACAGAGTCGCAGTAGTCTGCTCTGCTAGGTCTGGGTCCACCAAAGCGCTGGGCACTACAAATCTCCTGCTTAAGGCCGCGACCGAGGCGCTCTCCCGGCCGAAATCATCCAAGTCCAACCCTACGTCAGGGTCTGCTACGCCAAATGGCATGTTCGGACTCTTTGGCCACATGCGCGACCGCTCAAATTCTCCGCCATCGAGTCCTCGTGCATCGTTTGACCAGGCCCCCTTCGCCCCCGAATTCAGCAAGACAGTGGACCTCATACGGCAAGAGCACTACAATGCTGCAAAAGAGAACATCAAGGACGACATTATTCGCACGGAGTTTGAGCAGGCTGTTGAAGCCGACTGTGAATGGCTGAAGAGCTTCCTATTTGCTTCGCAAATCATTGACGAAATTTCGCCGCGCTCAAGAGACAGTATCATCGGCCTCGGTGAGCGACTGGCCTGCAAGTACATGGCGGCAGTATTACGAGACCAGGGCATCGATGCCGAATACGTCTCACTGGAGGACATAGTGCCCGACATGGACGACGAGTACAGTGGCGGCTCGTTGAACCAAGAGTTCTATGATCGCGTCGCGGAGGCAGTAGGCGAACGCGTTCGCGCTTGCGGGTCTCGTGTTCCCGTTGTCACCGGTTCGTTCATCTCATTATCATATTTCTTCCGAATGTCTACTCACTATCCCTCCAGGTTTCTTTGGCCCAGTCCCAGGCTCTCTGCTCACTCAAGTCGGCAGGGGCTATACCGATCTTCTCTCCGCCCTCCTCTCCGTCGGTCTGATGGCGAGCGAACTGCAGATTTGGAAAGAGGTCGATGGCATCTTCACGGCGGATCCTCGCAAAGTGGCCACTGCCAGAGTTATCCCGCTCATCTCTCCCGACGAGGCGGCAGAATTGACATACTACGGCAGTGAGGTCGTACACCCCTTCACCATGGAGCAAGTTATTCGACGCAAAATTCCTATCCGTATCAAGAATGTTCAAAGGCCAAAGGGTTTGGGCACGGTCATCTTCCCGGACGGCACGGATGAGGAAAAGGCCGATGTGGATGGTGGTATTCCAGAACCAGCGAGCAGGAATATGCCCAGCTTGCATTCAGCCACCGGACACGAGAAAATGCCCACCGCGGTCACCATCAAGGACCGTATTGTCGTCCTCAACATCAATTCGAACCGCAAGAGCGTCTCGCACGGTTTCCTCGCTGGTATCTTCGGGACCCTCGACCGCTTTGGAGTTGTAGTGGATCTGATTAGCACTAGCGAGGTGCATGTGAGTATGGCCATCGAAGACAACTTGCCCAAGAAGCTGCTGGAGCGGCTTTTGGGCGAGTTGAAAAAGAGTGGAACGGTGCGTCTCCACCTTATTGTTTATTACTCTTGCTGAATGGTTCGCCCTAGGTGTCGGCCCATCATGACATGGCCATCCTCTCGCTTGTGGGCAAGGAGATGCGCAACATGGTCGGTATCGCCGGACGTATGTTTTCGACGCTCGCGCAGGGCGGAGTAAACATTGAAATGATCAGCCAAGGCGCCAGTGAGATTAACATCTCGAGCGTCATTGAGGCGAAGGACTCGGTGAAGGCTCTCAACCTGATCCATCAAAGTTGCTTGAATATACCCTCTGCGCAACAAAAGCCATGGTGAGCCATTGGCACCCTCCCTGCGCCCCGTCACCGCTCCAACGCTGTGATGGGAGGCTCGTCGTCGACGGGCTCCAACGCCTCTCGTGTAGCGACTAGGACTTTTTGGTTATATAATGGAATGAACCAGTGTTGTATATAATATCGGAAGCGCCCCCGGCCTTGGAGGTTCACAGTGCAACGAAGATGAATGCATTTCAACCGTAAATTTTGTTTCAGAATTGGTAGGAAATCTACAAAAATACGAGATGACTATGTAGTGCCATACAACGATGCCTTCAATATGGCATTCATTGTTGGTTATTGACACCGATCAGTCGATCACAGTTTTTTGCCAAGTAACCACCACTTTACCGTTTTCCATGGCGCGCGACTCCTCAAAGTTCAACAAGGCCTCGAGCTCAAAGGCGCGTTCGGGATATGCCCTACGACTCGCGAAAAAGCCGAAAAACCAGCTGGATGATGTGTACGAGTTCTCGACGGATTCCCGCAAGCTTGGACGGCGTGCCAAAATCGGCATGGATTTGGACCGGGATGAGGACCTTTCTGGCGGGGTGCCGGATGACGAAGAAGAGCGTTCGAAACTGAGGGCAAGGCTCATTGGAGAGAATGAGGACGACGAGCAAATTGATAGTGCGGATGATGAGGATTTGGACAGTGATGCTGCGTTTGACGAGAGTGACGATGACCAGTATGCAGGCTTTTTCAAGAAAGTTTTGGTGCGTAACAATACTCCCTGCGTTCAAGTCTGTGCTAATCCCAATGCAAGCCATCCAAAGCCAAAGCCAAGACCAACACCGTGCGATTTCCTGAAGTTGATCTCAATGAAGACTCGGAGGACGAGAAAATGGCCGAGCTAAGTGATGAGGAGCAGGAGGAAGATAGTGATGCTGAAGAGTCCGGCGAAGACGACGAGTTCATTGATGTTCTGGACGTCCTCGATGGCCGTGGAGATCCAATGGACGAGGACGATGGACAACCACCTAAACGTCCAGCCCCTCCCCCTGCGGAAGCTGCTTCCGACTCTGACGATGAAGAAGAAGAAGAGGACGAGGACGATGCTATCACGGAAGATGATGGACTCGCTGCTTCGGACGAAGATGTCGATGCAGACGCATTAGACAACTTGCATTCCTTCGTCTCATCTCTCCCTTCCGCCCCCAGTCGCAAACGCAAATCAGAAGCCGGTCCATCTGCCGCTGAACCATCTCAGCCCGCGCGAAAGCGGAGGGTGTTGAAGGAGACAGGCGAAACAGGCGAAGAAAACGAATACCGTCCTCATACTACTGGTATGTTGCCAACCAATACCCCCAAGTCGTTCTCTCATCCTTGTTCCAGGCTCGAAGCTTGCTCTCGATGATTTCCTTGCACCACTGGCGTCTCAACCTGAAGCCTTACAAGCACTCAAGGATTCAACCAAACCACTCAAATCGTCAAAGATTCGTACATTGAATGCTCCTCTCCCAACCCGTGCACAGGAGCGTCTCGACCGTGAGGCGGCGTACGAGCAAACGAAACAAGAGGTTGACAAATGGAGCGCGACTATGAAGCGTATCCAAGAGGTATAATCTTCATTACCCCGGCAGGCTATTGTACTGACTCCAGTCGTCAGGCCGAGCACTTGAGCTTTCCTCTGCAAGCCCAGCCTGAAGGCAAAACCTCTGCTATTGAACTTGCAGCGAAATTCCAGCCACGAACCGAGCTTGAGTCGTCTGTCGACCGGTTGCTCAAGTCAGCCAAGCTTCGGGACGAAGACATCGTGCAAACTGAAGAGAATATGCTGAAGGGTAGCAGCCTCAGCGTCGAGGAAGTAGCGGCGCGGCGTGCAGAGCTACGGCGGAACCGCGAGTTGATGTTTCGCGCGGACGTCAAGGCAAAGCGGGTGGCGAAGATCAAGAGCAAGGCGTACCGCAAGATTCGGCGCAGGGAACGGGAGAAGGTAGATGAGGAGGATAGCGACGACGAGGGTTCGAACCTGAAGCGGGAGGTTGAGCGCGCTAGGGAGCGTGCGACGCTGCGCCATAAGAATACTGGCAAATGGGCGAAGCAAATGAATGGGCGCGCGGAGTTCGATGAGGATGGTGGCAGTCGGGCGGCAATTGAGGAAATGCTGGCCAAGGGTGAGACACTGCGCCGAAAGATCCAGGGCAAGGGCTCGGACGATGAGAGCGACGACAGTGACGATGGCTTGGACGACGAGGAGATTCGTCAGCGGGCGTTTGATGAGTTGGAGAGGTTAAAGCAGGATGATGAGGATGCGGCAGCCAATAACGAGGGCACAGCGAAGGGCGTCTGGCAAATGAAGTTTATGACGGATGCCATGTCGAGAAAGCAGGGCGAGGCGGACAAAGAAGTGGACGATTTCGTGAAGGAAATGAACGGTATCGAGGATGCGGCAGGAGAGGCCGAACCTTCGAGTGGTGTTGCGGTAACAAGAGCTGGCGGCCGTGCCATTTACCGTCCTGGGACTGTAAGCTTTCATCATATTTTTGCAATGGCCTATGCTGAATTGACCACAGGCCGATCAACCAAAAGCCTCATCGTCAAAGGCCTTGCCCGAAGCCTCAAATTCAATACCCGCGGATGGCGCAAATCCATGGCTCGATCCTGCAGAATCCACGGCCAAGGTTGCGAAGAAGAAAAACGAGGTTGTTATTTCCAAGGACAGCAAGGCCACTGACAAGGCGAAGAACAAGCTCAAGAAGAAGCAGGCGAAGGCGTCGGTGGGCGTGGCTAAGGCGCAGGACGATGCCGTTGTCCACATCGATGTGAACAATGTTCTGAACCTTGCCTCGAAAGCACCAACAGAAGCGGAAGCCGATGACGACGATAATGAGGAAGTCACGCTACAGGAGCGCAAATTAGATATGAAGGGGAAGGGGAAGGGGAAGAATGTGGCCTTTGAACAGCGCGACCTTGTGTCGAGGGCCTTTGCGGGCGACAATGTTGTACAAGTACTGCCGCCACTTACTCTTGAGTCCCCGCGTGTTAACGTGGTCCACAGGATTTCCAAGAATTGAAACAGCGGGAAATGGAGCTCGACGCGCCCACAGAAATTGACACAACATTACCTGGATGGGTATGGCTCCGTCTCGTCCTCATCGCTAGCAATTAACACACTCACAGGGATCCTGGGGCGGCAATGGCACGCAAGCGCCTAAACCCAAGCCACACCTCATCAAGAAAATTGCTGGTATCGACGCTACGTCGCGCAAGGACTACGGCAAGGGACATGTCATCATTTCCGAGCGAGTGGACAAGAAGGCGGCGAAGTACCAAGTCCGTGACCTGCCTTACCCGTACACGAGCAAGGCGCAGTTTGAGAGGAGCTTGGAGCAGCCGGTTGGGAAGGAGTGGAACACGAGGATGGGATTCCAGAAGGCGACAATGCCCAAGGTCACGAAGAAAATGGGCACTGTTATTGACCCGTTGAATAAGTTGTTTTAGCTAGTACTTGTTGTTGTGTGTACATCTTCTAAAAAGATACTTTTTGTTCGCCACTAGGTCGGTGATTGCGTGTGCTTCTATCTCTCCAGAATTACGGCGTCCGTCAATTAGTAATAATGTAGGAAATGCGGCGACAAAATTCGTCAGTAAGTAACAGATGGACACTGGATGCGCTGAACATGGTGTCCTGATATTTCAGGCTTTATGGCTAGCTCAATGCTCTACAGTTGCACTCTGATGCAAAATTAAATAAACTGGGGGAAGCGAAAACGGTCCACAATTTTTGACCAAACGAGAGTGAATCGAACACACGATTTCACCTCAAGCTCGGCATCACGCGTCACATCAGTCACCGTTTTCTACCCAAAACTCTCACCTAGCGTTCTCACCAAAATCTCACGCTGATTGTTTGCTCTCCTAACGGGGCTGTTTCTCACGGAGATTATGCGTATCACTTTGTCATGCCATTACATTCCACCAGTCATATAGAATCGCCTGACCTCTGACCACGGTTAGCATGTCCACTTCGAGGGCGCAGAACCCAATAGTGGACTCGTATTCCGGCTGAAATACCGGGAGGATGCTTCCTTTTTTAATTCTCTCCTTCCACTCATAAGTCCAAGCTTTCCTCATCTGTTTCTCTCCCTCTCCTTCGAACTATGACAGGCTCTGGCGTACCCACTTTCGAAAAACTGGGCATAGATCCCTTTCCTGCCGATATCCAAGTTGACGCATATCAGATCGCATCGAAATGGCTATCGTCTTTTACACAGGCCCTATCCGCTGGTGACACCGAGTCGGTCACCGCTCTTTTCGTTGAAGGTGCATACTGGCGCGACCTCCTTGCCCTTACTTGGGATTTCCGGACATTCGTGGGAATCGAGAAGATCGCACACTTCGTCAAGGACCGTGTGGGCCCAAACACGGTGTCCGCTTTCAGTTCACCGCAGGACGCCGCCCTCCAACGTCCATATCCCGACACCGCGTGGATCTACTTCACTCTCACCTTCAAAGTCAACAACGTAGGTACCGCGTCTAGTATTGTACGCCTAGTACCACAAAAGGACGGCGTCTGGCGCTGCCACTGCCTTCTTACGGACCTTGATGAACTCGAAGGCTTCCCTGAGAAAACAGGGCACCTTCGAAACGCCAATCCGAACCATGGATTGTGGGAGTCCCAACGCCAGAAGGAAATAGCTTTCGAGGACCGCGACCCCACTGTGCTGATAGTCGGAGCAGGACAGACTGGCCTTATGACCGCAGCGAGGCTCAAGTACCTTGGCGTGGACGTCCTCATTGTCGACAAGAATGAGAGAGTCGGTGATAACTGGCGCAGCCGATACGATGCGCTATGTCTGCACGACACCGTCTGTACGTCGTCTTCACTCTTTAGATGGTCTTGCGCTGACACTCCATTAAAAGGGTACGACCACATGCCTTATCTGCCGTACGTGTCCTACCGTCTGGGCTTACTGTTGTTCACTCTTAACCCAGTTTTCCCTCTACTTGGCCCATATTTTCTCCCGCTCGCAAAGTGAGTTTGTTTTCCCATTTATCTCAGCATAAAGCTCACGAAACCTAGTTCGCTGGGTGGCTGGAGTTCTATGCAGAAGCCCTTGAGTTGAATGTCTGGATGTCAACTACAGTCAAAAAAGTGGTGCGGGAGGAAGATGGGAAATGGGTCATAACGGTCCAACGCAAAGGCACGAGCGAGCGTACTTTGCGCGTGAACCACCTCGTGAGCGCCTCTGGGCTTGCAGCAACGAGTTCTGGAAATATCAAGATCCCAGAGTATCCTGGCATGGTGAGTGAATCCATTTCAACAGGCCGAATATCTTCTTATTCCCGCAAAGGAGAAGTTCAAAGGCGTGATGGTCCATTCTTACAAGCACAAGCGTGCAGATGACTACATTGGGAAGAAGGTCGTCGTTGTCGGGTCCGGAACTTCTGGTGTGCCCATCCCTTGACAAAACGCGTTGAAGCATAGCTCACCAAATGGCATCATGTAGCACATGATATATGCTCTGACTTTTATCGGCATGGCGTGGGTACGTAGAAGGCTTTCTTCTTTGTCAAACTCTCACTTTCGGTTAAGATGTCACAATGTACCAGCGTGGTTCGACGTACGTTATTTCTGGCAGAGGCATAATGCGGATTCTTGGTGGTATGTCTCTCAGTCAAAGGGAAGTGCCAACCACTCAGCTGGCTCGCTAGCACTCTACTCTGAGGACGGGCCACCGCCCGACGTAGCGGACAAGATGAACGCCTCGTTTCCAAACGCTCTCATGGAGTACGTTGGCCCTCGACAAGTTCTGGATGTCGAGGAGACGTTTGATAAGTACGTTATTTGGTGCACAAGGAATTGTTCAGAGCTAATGGAATCGGTACACAGACCGCTGTTGGATGGTCTGCGCGCAAGAGGCTTCAAACTGAATCGTGGATACAAAGATTCCGCAGGGCTCCTCCTCCAGGCTTGGGCGCGTGGTGGGGGCTACTACATTGGTATGCAACCTAATATCGGTCTGAGAATTACTTATCAATGAGGGTTAGATGTTGGGGGCAGCCAGCTCATCATTGATGGGCATGTTAAACTGAAGAATGACAGCCTGCTGAAAGAGTTCACTGAACACGAACTCATCTTTGAGGATGGGTCGAAGATCGAGGCCGACGTCGTTGTGTTTTCCACTGGGTAACCATGCAGACCGCTTCATGGATGGCAACTGAGCCTGTTGATATAGTATCGGAGAAGCCAAAGACGGTCTACGCAATATCGTCGGGGATGAGATTGCTGACAAGTGCGGCCAAGTCTGGGGCTTGGACGAAGAGGGAGAAATCGCAGGCGTCTGGCGGGATTTAGGTTTTAAAGGATTGTGGGTTACTGCAGGTGTGTGTTGATTTCGGGCGGTATATCTTTTGCTTACACACAGGCAGGCAATCTGTCGTCGGCTCGTTACTTTTCGCGGCACCTTGCTCTCCGTGCGTTCCTTGTCGTCAAGAAGTATGCTTGCTGAAATATCTCCAGAAATCAAGGCGATGGAGGAGGGTATCTTCGGGGAGCGCTATGCACTCAAGTCACAGCACAGCGACGAATAACGAATTAAATGTGTCTGGAAGGGGTTAGCAGGTATTCAGGTTGTCAAAGCAGCAGCTACATTCGAATTTAGTTCGGTGCGTGATGGGAACGATCTCTCGAATTAGATTGTGGTTGTTTGTCGACCTGGTTTGACTTTAAGCCTTCACGTTTCTCGGCGGTTGAAAGGGCTCGTTCCTGAAGCCGACTCTCTGCGAGCGCGTTGAGCATTACTACAGGACGTTGTGTTGCCTTGTTATTCGGGCCAACACAACCTGCGCGTACCCATTTATGGCATTGGGGTATTCCCGTCGATAGCAGAACTTGGTGATGCCGATGGATGGTAGCGGCTTTGTGGAGGCTACCGGCCAGCGTACACTTCGCGGCAAATGCGTGATTTTCGCGAATTGGAAATGCTCTTGCTCCCTCGTGGACCGTCGGTCCGTAGATATAGCAAATACGAGGAGATCGCATTGCTCTTCCCAGCACGTTGCCAGATTCTAAACGATAGGTTGTACAATCCGTCTCTACTCACAGCATCACTGTGACCATTTCCCATCCAGAGAACATATACTAATCGATTTAGACGGCCCTTCAGTGACCAACTGGGCTCAGAAATTGGACTACCGATAGCAAAGGCATTACTGTGTTGACCATTTCGGACTGCGGCACCACGGACGAACAACAATGACAGCCAAGTTCGAACTCCGGTCGTCCCACAGGTTTGGTTCCCATCCTCCGCGCGGTAGATCTAAGTAAGTACGTGAATCCAGCCACAGGGTCTGAGCAAGGGATACTGTAATAAATGATGCCTCTGAGCATCGACCCGCTTACTTCCTACCACCATGCTGTTTGTCGAAACGACGACGTTTTCTGGCCTAACAAGATGGCGCTACACGATCTCGACGCCCACGAACAGGCATGCGACGCAAATTGATCCTAAACTTCCAACGGTCTTGTTTCTACATCCTATCTACACTTGCCAGGAAGTATGGGATCGTAAGTAGACATTTGACTGGCAAGCCTCTCCGCATTCACCTTTGCGTAGGCCAATTTCGAGACCCAGAGATCAGACGGTTTAACTGTGTCGCATTCGACTGGAAGGACCATGGGTACACAGAGAACGAGCCACTCAAGAGAGACTACAATCACGACCGTATATGCGAGGACCTCATCGCGGTCATGGTGCGTTTTCCGACGGGTGGCGTTTCTGGGTGATTTACTGATTATCGACAACGTTGTAGGAGGCACTAAAGCTGCCCGCGTGCCATATCGTGGGCATGTCGATGGGCACCATTGGAGCGATACCACTTGCCATCAAGCGCCCAGACCTCGTTGCTTCGCTCTTTCTTTCTTCTCCGCTTGCACTTGCCGAAGTCAGTTCGTTCCATTGTCTCGCGATCGCAAACTGAATGGCAACATAATACACAGCCACAAGACGTTGCCGACGGTAGGGATGAAATCCTTGCTTGCTGGAAGGAAGGCATGGTTGGGGACAAGGTATTTTTCCCCCCCACAAGTAGCCTTCTGCCTCGCCTCTGACCCTCTCAACCATACTAGACAGCGTCACAAGATGCATTATACGGTGTTGTTCAGTTAGGTTATGGAAATCAACTGGATGGCTTAGCCAAGGCGTACGCAGAACCACATTCTCAATCTTGACCTGCATACTCAATCCGCATAGAATTGTTAACATTGCTATACCGTGCATGGCAAGGCGTTGGAACTCGCCTACAGGGTTCATATCTGCTGAAGTGTCGTCAATTCAAATCTTCACGGACCGAACAGAGTGGACGGCTGCAGAACTTGCTGCAATCAGATGCCCAGTACAGCTCGTTCACGGTAGCGACGACATTGCCTATCCAGTGTCGTACACCCAGGAATTCCAATCGCGGTTGAGGGGTGGCGGCGTCAAGGTCTCGATAGCGGTCATCGACGGTGCGCCGCATTGGAACTGCCAGTCTGCCAAAGACGCCTTGTAAGTGTGGGTTCACCTGTTTGTGCGAATGCATATTTAACACTCGCAGGGTCTTTAATCCAATATTAGCGAAATGGATTTCCAACAACTCAAGTCAGGAAGCGCCCACACCATCGGCAGTAACGTCGCCTTGGATTGAAAGACTCAAAGATTCTGGATACGTCCCAAGCGACGACGAGGAAGACGATTCCGAGTAATCTACATCCTATGGTTGACAAAGGCGGGTCATTGCCGGGGTTCCATGTATACAGAGGGAAGCTTAATTATATGATTTTGTTGTGTCAATAACGGGACTGGTTCATTTCCACCAAAACTTGTGCTCCTCTTCTTGCCTCCCGTGGGTGCTCCATTCGTCAATCCAGACCTTGGCATCTGTCAATTTCCATCCTCCTTCACCCAGCGCTCTGCTGAGTGGCCATGTCTTGAGCTTGCTATCCCAGTCGCTCTGGTGCGGCCATAACAAATGGATATTTGGCCATCGTGCCTCTACTTTCTCCAAATGCTCATAAATGCTCTCGTATTCGACCGCCCCTGTTCCACAGAATCCAACATTGACAGCAGCGTATGGCGGTTTGGGTTGAAGCAAAACGGTCAAGTTTCGGTGGGATGAGTAGAGTGCGGAGGGTAAACTCGCGATACGGTCTGGTCGACCGACGATGCTCTGCCACACCGTTCTTGGAGGGACCGGTATATCTAATTGACATGCGATACCGGTGAGACGGAGATGTGTGAGTGCAGGAAGAGCACCAGCCAGGGATTCGACGGTAGATCGTTGCTCAGGGTGAGTAGGCATATATACCGCCGGGTTGATAAGATGTAGATGAGTGACACTAGGGAATGTAGGGAAAGTCAGAGGCGTCCAAGTGAACCGTCGGTTGATGCGCATAGTTAGCCTCTGCAGCTTCGGGTACCGCTCGAACGCCTGGGAGAGAACAAGGTCCTCAGGGTATCCAGAAGCAGGTTCTCTTCTTCCGATATATTCAGGAGTATACCAATGAAAACTGAGGATTTCCAAGTTGCGGGTTAGGCGGGCAATGTCGAGGATGTCCTTTAAGATACGTTCCTGGCGCATATCATCCCAATACCGTCGAATGTTGTCAACTGTGGTGAGGTGTCGCTGATTTTCGAGCTCCAGTCGATGTGCATGCCTGGTATTTTCTTTTTCGAGCTCTTTAGCCTCTTCAGTATCACAGTCTTCCGCATGGGAGCCCGACAAGCACCCCGGCTCCTCTGAGGACATTGTCTCGAGAGCCTCTTCGTCGGATACCTCTGCATATACGCGCCCAACAGATTGTGCATCCGAATCTCCGGCAATATTGGAAATGAAAACGTTGGATATTGGAGAATTTTCCCACGCCGTGTCAGAAGTAACATGGGCCAAGAGCAGAGTCAAGCCTGGTAGTCCGCAGGCAACAAAACTCCCAGGCCTAATGAGCCCGGATTCGGTCATGCTGGTCGAAGTCAAAGAGGTATTGATATAGATCAGTCAGTGCGCCGAAGAGGTCCAACGTAAAGATCATGTGTTAGTGTCTGTTAGTCAATGAACCAGCTTCGTAGATTCGACTAGATTAGCAAGAGACTGTATGTAGCAAATATAAGGACAGCAAAAAGCACAGAATACAAAGAACGAAACAGAGCATGACATCGCCACACGTCTTTCCACTGGCCAACTTCCTACACCGGCGCAGCCTCCAGGTACTTTCGTACGGTCCTCTTCAATGTTTTCAGGACCAACGCCGCTTTTGCCTTATCCTCAGGCAGCTTGAACTTGCCCGTCGCCACCCCAACAAGATAAGCAAAGTCTGCTTGTGCAGTTATAGCGATCTTCGTCTTGGCCTGTCTCTCCTCTAGGCGCGCCTTGAACTTCTCCGCAAAGTTCTTCGAAATGGTGTCTGCCCGCTCAACAACCTCGAACGGCACACCCGCAAGATTAGCGACATGCGTCCCAAACGACGAGGTCGCAACACCATCCACGAGTTTGTAGAGGAAGACAATCTATGGGAAAATGAGAAGGATTTCTATGTGAAGTCTCTAGAGCGCTCACGTCTCGTTTCTCCTCGTCTACGATGCTCGACATGTGCATGTTCCTGATGTTGGGATGGTAGTCATAGTCGTCCGTGAGCGTGCCATAATGCGTTGCAAAGAACGACAAAGGGAGTGTATGAGTCGCTAGTTCATGGAGGACTGCGCCCGCAATGGCCATGCCATCGAAAGTAGACGTCCCACGACCCAGTTCTGGAGTAGTCAAGGTCAGCCCAGGCGTTGGAGTATTCCCCAACAAACTGACCATCCAAAATAACGAATGACCTTGGAGTGGCATCACGCAAGATTTTACAGCATTCGTCCAACTCGACCTTGAATGTACTGGCGTTCGAAAACATGTTATCATAGGCGCCCATACGCGTCAGGATAGAGTCGACTGGCGAGAGTCTGGTAAGCCGTTAGTCTATCATGCAAAGCAAGGATAGATACCCAACACCTACCTGGCACTGGATGCCGGAACCATCATCCCTAGCTGAGCCATGATCTGCACAAAGGTAAGGACAGTAATCATCCATACCACAGATACTTACAATGCCCGTTGCCGTCATCCGCATGACAGTTGATTTACCTGCCATGTTAGGGCCTATTCTACGTCAGCACAATGCCCATCGCCAACTGGGCTACACTTACCAGTCAAAAGCGCAATCCTTGGTTTCGTTTTGCCCAGCGAAATGTTGTTCGGAATGAAGTCTTTCGATGTGCCCATTGCAATCATAGGATGCCTCAACTCCTCAAACTCGACGAAAGCGCTATCTCCTGCAACAAACTCCGGCCGACATTGTGGCTCTCCCATTGCAACGCTCGATTTCGCGAGGCTGAACAAACAGTCAAGTTCTGCGAAGACACGAATGGCGCGCAGCCACAAGTCACGGTCAGAGTCGAACTCTTCGAACACCCTGTTTTTGAAGGCTTTCATGATGGCGGTTCGCGTCTCGCGCGCCTCCTTGAGTGCACGTACAGTCTTCTGGATACCAGGTATGGAATAACGTGTCTTCGCCTGTGTGTTGTCATTAGCACATGGTCAAGGACAACATATAAGTCCTCATACCTTAGTACCACCTTCCTTCTTCCACTCCATTGGTATCTTCTTCTGGTTTGCAGACGTCTCAACAAGGTATATATCCTTGTTGCCCACTGCGCTATGCCACCAGCCCAGCGTCATACTATTTCACTCGTCAGCCTTGCAAGAAATAGAATCCCAATGTCACTTTACTTCAAAGTGTCCTGCAGCTCTTCCAACTCTGCATCCAAACTCTTCTCAAGCTTCCTGATTTCTTTACTAATCGCGTCATATTCGGCATCCTTGCCCTTCTCTGGGTGAAGTTCGTTGGCGTCCTTCTCCGGCTTGACATACATCGATTCGACGTTCTTGATATTGGGGAGTAGGTCGGGAGCACCACGCAAGAGGCCAAGGACGGACTTGGAATCGAAATTGTCAGAGGTATCTGCAAGAGCACTCATGCCTCGGCTGAGTTTCTTGAACGACTACCCGGGAGCGTGAGCATAACAGCAGGCGAGAAGCAACCAGACGTACTGCGAGCACTTTAACGAAGTCTTTGACCTTGCAGTTCTTTGCATGAATGCGAGACACAACACGCTCCAAGTCCGGTAAGCCCTTTGCGAGTTCGGCAAAGTCTGCCTCGAATGTTGGGTGGTTCATGAGATCCTGGACGGCATCCAACCTAGGAGCTTATCAATTCCGGTTTCAACGTATCCTCAAAGAGACATACCGGTCATTGATTTGCTTGACATCTGACAACGGCATACAGAGCCAAATGCGGAACAACCGCTTTCCAAACGGAGTCACACATCGACTGAGCAGTTGAAGGAGTGTTCCATCTAGTGTTCCCTCGTTATTCTGAAGGACTTCAATATGTGCCAGAGTCTGTCCGTCGAGAACGAGTCCCAGGCCTTTCTTCATAGGGTCATAAACGTTGAAATTCTTCATGCTGAGAATGTCTTTGTCGATATTCAGTTGCCTCAAGTACCTGCACCTTGTCAGAAAATGAAAGTGACACAACAAGAGACTTACCATATCATGGCGCCTAGTGCACGCATAGCAGGATCGGAGTCGGACATGCCTCGAATGCTCTCAGGTACGCTAGATGAAAGCGCACTCTCGTCCTCCGCATCCTCTTCCTCTGCCGGGTATAGGGTCTTGAGTTCGGCTATAGTCTCATCATATGTAAAGCCTTCGACGTCACGTAGACCTGTCCATAGACACTCGGCGGGGAGGAACGTCTTCAGCAGACGTGTTGTGCTAACCGACAGTTGACCCTGCGAAGAGGATGAGTTGGGAGCAAGAGCAAGAGCATGTAGGGCTCACGCACCTTGGTAAAAAGCAGCTCTTTAGGCCGCGCCTGTCGCATCAGAGTCTCCAGCTTAGTTCGACAAATGTCGTCCTCGAATACACTGAGCTCAAATTGGGAGGTTGAGCAATCAAGCACGCAGACGCCAAAGGTCATCTTTCCATCCGCAGCCTCGGACTCGCGAAGGGAGATGATATGGCCAGCATGGTCGTCCGTCAGCATTTGAGGGTCAACGAGGGTGCCGTTCGTGAAGACTTTGTGAAGCTCTCTGCGCACGATCTTCTCCTTTTCCGCTGGTTTTCCACCACCCTTGCCTGCCTTCGCGCGCATCTCTGCGCCGAGGGCAGTCTCTGCCTGCTCCACCTTTCCAACCTTGTAACCTTTGCCCAAGAATTTGCTGAAGTAATTGAGCAAAGCCAAGTCATAGAGAAGGTTACTCACGCAGCCCAGAAATCAAATGACATTTCGGGAACACCGACCATGGACATTTTAACACGCTGCGTGAGTTTGAGGTCGAATTCCTGATGACCGATGCGTGCATCATCTTCGTAAAGCTCGTAGAATTTTCTGGATGAAAGTGAGACGGAGTCGTACAACTGTACCGAGCGACGCACCCTTTTTGAAAGAACAGTATAGTGTCGTAGTGGTTTTGCTTGATTTCCCAGAACTATGTCAAGATCAGGGCCAGGCATACATTCATAGGGCGAAGGAATGACCTGCTTCTCGAAAGGTGTGAATTCGGACCATGCACTCTTGGGAACGTAGAGCGTCCTTGGATCGTACATAGGGTCTCCTGGACGCCTGCCGTCTTTCTGTGGCTAGTTCAGATGATGCACAACACAAGGTGAAATTGCGTACATCTTTCACGACCTGCAGGAACGAATATGGGTCATCTCCCGCCTTCTTATCCGTCTTCTTCTGCTGTTCTCGTCGCTCAGCCGCAGTTAGGAATGACGAGCCACCGTCAGAGGGCGTTGTCGGAGCAGTAACAGACGCGCCCTTCTTCTTCGCTGGCGCGCGTTTCTTGCCTTTGGGTGCATCGTCCTCCTCGTCCTCGTCTTCTTCCAGTTCAGATGAAGCGGAGCTACGCGAACTACGCGACTTGATGGACTGTCGGTCATCCTCTTCGTCTTCGTCGTCGGGCACAATGAAATCGTCATCGTCCGCAGATGAGGAAGCAGAGCGCGAGCCTGTACGACTTGTGAGCACAAATATAACAGCGAAGGGACTCCTGCTACAGACGTGATTTAGTAACCGGGCGCTTGAAGCGCGAAAGTCTGCTGGATAATTTGGCAGCGGACTCGGCGTCTTCTTCGTCCTCCTCTTCGTCAGAAGGTGGAACTGAGATACGCTGTTTCTTCTTCGCGCGGCTCTTGGCACCAAGGGGAGACGAGTCCATTCGCACACTGGACGCTGGCGTGTCTTCATCCGAATCCTCCAGAATCTTTCGTTTACTCTACAAAAGAGTCAGTAGATGTTCGTTACAAGCGCATATAACGCACTGATTTCGTACGGCCGCGGGGCGCGTCGTCCTCATCCTCGTCCATATCCACGTCAATGGCGTCACTAGTCGGCGGCGTGTCGCGGCCACTACTCCCGCCAGCTGAGGAGGTAGTGCTGGCCGCTGCCGATGATAGCAACACGCTAGTATCGACTTTCTTCGACTTGGGGGTAATGGGATTGACACTCTTGGACGCGCTTCCAACCGGCTTTTTGGGTTTCTTTTCGTCTTGTGTTGGCGTCTTTCCAAACCAGCCCATCAGGCTCTTTTGCTTCATGTTCTCCGTCGACGATTTTGCTTTCGGCGCCATCGTCGGTGTCAGTGGTAAGACGCGTTGGTCCCTATTTGGCTCCAACCTCCGTGACATACCTTATTGATTCCGAGATCCGTGATTGCCTGTGATTGCTAAGTTAGTGACTTCCGACCTGGATTGCGCGGCCTCCACATTGATTACGGCGACAATGGGCTTGGTCAGACTACACTTTTTGTCTTCTTCCTTCCATGGCCTCTACTTACACATTCCTATTCCGTGGGAAATCCCACTCTCTGTCATTCTCTCCAGATGAACCCGTCGACGTGCTCAAGGCCGAACTAGAGCGCCTGACAGCAGTGGCTCCCTCCATGCAAAAATTGCTTTACAAGGGAAAGAACGTCCTTCTCAATACACCTCCGGAAGCTCCGATTACATCTTTGAACATCCCATCCGGAAGCAAGATCCAGTTGTTAGGTACAACAAATTCCGAGCTCAACAACATCCAAGCCGTCGAGGTTGAACGCCAGCGGATTGAGCGTATCAAACGCGAGCGCGCAGCCAAGGGTCAAACCTACAAGGTGTGTCCTGCGTATGACTACGCTGTGACCTGCCGCTCATTCTACTAGTTGAGGTCGACTTCTGCCGTCACTTCATCCTCTTGGACCTACCGGTTCCATCAAATCATACCCCTACCCCACTTACCGAAGCCAGATGAGGCAATGACTGTCTTACAGCGTCTGGCAGATGATCCAGCTATACAACACATAATGCAGAAACATGAATTCTCTGTGGGTGTGCTCACCGAGTTGGCCCCACACGAACATCCCGGGCTGCTTGGCCTCAATGTCAACGCCGGACAAGAAATCAAATTGCGCATACGAACAGACAGATATGACGGATTCCGATTATACAGCGAAGTCCGCAAAGTACTATGCCACGAACTATCTCACAACGTTTGGGGCGATCATGACAACGGTGTGCGTCTGTTCAACTGCTTTGGAAGTCACGGAATCTTATTATCACCTAGTTCAAGGAGCTCAATTCCAAACTGAATCGTGAGGTTGCTGAATTTGAACGCTCCCGAGATATCGGGAAACATTCTCTTAGCAACTACACAGGAGAGGCCTATGAGCCACCGGTCGAAGCTGAGCGTCAAGCGCGCGCGGAGGCACTCGGTGGGGCAAATGCGCAGGCTGCAGATCCAAACGAGTCTCCTGATAATAGGAGACAACGAATTTTAGATGCGGTCATGTCCAGGATGGCTCAAGCACAGAAAAAGCAGTCTGGCCCAGCAGCATGATCAGTTCAAACGATGGACATGTATAGTTTATGTTAATTCGCTTGATACACACATGCATTCAAACAGTATACTCGGAATGGTTATAGCTTTCTCAAAAATATTCCAGACATGCGTTGCCATCGGTCGCCAATGGATGGCATTGGATTCATTGTTATGATCGGCGATCGAGTTGTATTACGTGAGATATCAGAAACTTCTTGCGCATGTGACTTCCCAACTTTCACCACTGTAAGGCCGCATGGAGTCGGTTTGGCTCTATTGGCATGGCCCCTCTGCCGAAGTTGATCTTACGGTGTGTCGCAGCGGTTCGAGAAACATCCCAGAAACGTAGCAAACCAAACGAGAACTGCGTGCGAGTCCAAAAAAACCCAAGCTACATGATCTTCGCTGTTGCAGCGATGTGACCCTGATACCCTCAACACTCAGTCTGTTCCTACTCTCAAGACCCGTACCTTCAGAAACATCGTGACTGGTAATTTCATTCATTCTGCGCACAGCGACCAACTTCGTGGATGATACTTAGGTACTACATGAGGATATATAGAGTAGCGATAAACGGAAAGCAATAGCAGAGTGGCTCGAATCGTCCGTTCGTTCCCGCCCTATAACACACCCCTTCAACTTCCCAAGGGGTAATTTGACCCCTCTACGATTGATACAATTACTTCGGCGATTTGAGAAGTTTACTCATGCCGCTGGGATCCTCGTCTGAATGTGTTGCAAAAGGTCTCGGGCAGTCTGTGCGTCTCGTAGCTACTCAAAGGTTAGAAAGCTGATACGGACACGACAGAAGATACGCACGCGCAGGTTGAAATGAATCGTGACGCCTCCTTCGATGGAGCTGAACCGCAAGTAGCGGGGGTCTTGGGCCAACTCGCAGTGCATCCCATGGAACAATGGCACGTTCAACAGCGTAGCATGTACCGCATCCTTGCGCATCACTACATGCAGGTTAGTTCGGCACTGAGACTTTGCGGACCAGACACGCACGAATTCGTACGCGGCCGGTGTCATCGTGAAGATTGAGCTTCAGCAGCCCAACACCACGCTCCTTCCATGTCGCGCCATCCAGCGAGTAGAGTTTCCCGCGAATGGAATAAATTGTCCGTTCTTGTTCCTCTCCAGTGACGATGACTTGGCTACATGTCAACGAGGAAGCACACGAGGCAATATACTTTGCGTACCCTCCTGTTCCGTGAGATTCAATTTGCCATTGTCCCGGTCCGAGCTCTCATCCTCGTCGTCATGAACGGCTCGCAACTTGTCTCCAAAGGTCGTCTGTTGGTCCGATACGGCTGGTTCTTCCTCGATTCCATTCTCATTCCCCGATGCAGGTATAGGTGAGTTTGGACGCGACGTGGATGCCGATTTCTTCGCCGCTACATGTCCCTTCTTGAAGGTCTGCAGAGAATTTCCCTTGTACTGGGAAAAGGCATTCAAAGCTGCAGAGGATGTGGATGTGGTTTTGCGAGGTGGGGATTTGCTCCTGTTGAGCGCCTTGAAGGGGGAACCAGAGTTCGCAAAAGCGCCAAAGCCGGACAAAAGAGATGGCGCTGGCGCTGGCGAGCCGGATGGAGTCGAGGAGCCGTCGCGTGTGACAGACGGCGATAGTACAGGCGGCGTGACTACACTGGACTGGCCGAAGATCGGGGTTGCAGGCAGTGGAGGTGTAGGACTGGCAAGGGAGAACGTGCTCGGTGTTGAGGGGCCAGCAGACGAGAAAATACTAGGCCCTTTGGCAACACTGAACCCTGATTTGGATGCATATGCAGAAAACCCACTCTGATAGGGCATTGAATGCGGGTGATGATCCAAAGAGTGATACAACCTACCGACTTGAGCTTCTTGGGGGTCTCTGCGGGCTTCTTGGCAGACTCCGGCGGGGGTGAGGGGCGCTTGGTTTCTCGAGGGTTATCGTCTTTGTCTGGGTCATCTCGTGGGCGCTTGGTGGCCTCGTGGGAAGATGGCTCTGCGTCTGCTGGACCCTGACTTGTGCCCCGGTCGGGAAATTTTCGTTTGATCCCTTTGTCGCGCTCACCAGAGTCGGAGTCGGAGTCTCGGCGCGCAGACAGACGCTTCTCCGCCTTACTCAATGTCGATGGTACATCCACTACGGCTGTTTGTGGGGCTGGGGCCGGCTCTTCAGTATGCGCAGCCATATCCTCGTCCCTCTTCTCTGGTAGCGCTGAGGCCGGCGCTTCTGTCTCCCCTACGCGGGCCACCGTAGGCGTGTCCTTATCATCCTGCACGATTTTGGCGGGGCTGTCAACTGCCAATTCAACGACTTTGCCGTCCTGGCTCTTCCGCCAAGTTAAGTCCTCGACACCACGGCTGATCTGGACAACCGTGGCCTTCATTTCCTGCGGTGGAGAGCCGTTTGGGGGCGTTGGGGATGTCGACCGCGACCGTGAGCCTGCGTCATCTTCCTCCGCAGTTGACTCGAGATTAAGCCGATTCTTCTTCTTGGGGGCCCTCGTTTCCTTCGTGTCCCGCGCGCCGTCCTGCAAGTACCAGTGTGAATGAGATGACATCTTGGACTGGCGCGCGTTCACGCACTACAGTCGCTATCGGCGCAGTCACTGGCTCCTGAGATATCTCCCGTTCGCGCTTTCTCGAAGTTTTGACGCCTGTCCATGGCTGTGAGTACAGCAGTCGATGGCCACGCCGCTTCTCAGGCGATAAGTCGTTCAACACACCTGATTCACTGTCCGAGGGCGGCGTTGAAGGCGGAGAACGCCGCTTCATTGGCTCGCCGGATGCGCCGTTTGTGGCGGCAACTGGCGCTTCAGACATCGTACGCCAGAATGGTGGTTGTAAGTCAAGAACGACGGGCTCGACGGAAGACATGAACCGGCACTTCGGCCTCGGAATCGACCGAAGCACCCCATTTTAGCAATCTCCGATCGAGCTGAGGCTGAGTGGCTCTGCGCCTGCTCTGCGCTTTGGCTTTCATCTGCTTACGACTTGCGTCTGTGTAGAATAATCGATGTTCCCAGCTGATTTTGGATTTTTGGATATGCTGCGTCCATAGCTATTTATATACATACAACATTTTTTCAGAAATGCTTTGGATTTACCTTGGCCAACCACTCACAGACCTGCGAATCCAAGTCTTGAATCGCGGTTTTGAGTATTTGTCTTTCTTTCTTCCAATTTTCTCCATCTGCCTCATTTGACTTGGCAATCATGGTGGCGACGATTTCTTGCAGAGATTTAAAATCGTCCACCGTTGGGCGTTCGCCTAAAGACCGGTTTGAGTTGTTTCTTTAGCGCACAGAGCCTCTACGGACGGAATAACATGTACGCACACATATTTTGACGGATACACTGGCTTATCTCTGCAATTGCTTTAGATGCTTGACATTGCTTTGAGTGCTTGCAAGGTATCACCTGCGGCTCCCTCGAGCAACTCGTTGCGTGATGGTTCCCCACGCAAATGTTCAACGGCTTGTGGACACAATGAACACGAAATTTTTATAGGTAAACTTGCAACCTATACGCACTTAACAGTCTGGCGTACACATACAGATGCGTTTGATTCGCTGTCAAGAAATGCGTGAGAAGCTCAGACTTCACTGTGGTCTGACCTACCCTCGAGTTTTCGTTCCAACTCTTCAGGGTACGATTCAGTCGCATTATGCTTGACATTGGAGAGTACGACGTACCTTCATTTTTTGCCGCGAGTACATCTCTCTCGTTTCTTTCTGCTCGCAGCATCAGAATTTCTCTCTCCAAATAATCCTGGCGTGCTTTGTCTCCTTGGACGGCTTCTTGAGCTTGAAGCTGAGCCCTCAACGCTACGCATGCCCGTCAATAACTACGCCCCAGTCTCGCAACTGCTTTTGCAATTTACCTTTCACTGTCTCGTAAAGACCGTTTCTCTCTGTGCGCAACTCTGAAAACACTTCATGAGGCAACCTCTGGACGAGAACGGGTTTGTACTTGCCCCGAACGATATGGTCCCTCTGTGCCAGCGATTCTTGTAATGCTGTTGTTCGTTATGTGAGTATGTCATACGGCTCCGAAGCACAGCTCCGAGTCCGACTAACGCACATTTGTTGTCTTCCGCGAGCTGCTCTGCTGGCGTCGATGGCGGGCCAACAACGCCGGACACTATGTGCACCAGTTGGTAACTTCATCTCAACAATGATCTGACTTACACCGCGGGAACTGAGGCGGTCCCGGCGTGTCTGGCGGAGAGATTGACCGCGATGGCCGTCCAACGACTGAGTCGATTGCGTTAGCATGGTTTTGTCGTTGCACCCTTTACATGAGCTTGCCTGTTGAACCTGATATTGTGAGCTGCGATGGCATCGTTGTGGCAGCTGGAAGGGATGGATGAGGGGAGCGAGGAACGATACTGCCTCGAGGTGGCTACCCAGATTGATAAGATGTCAGCGCTCGCCGGTTGATCATGCTAGTAGTAGTAATAGTATGCACGACGCACCGGAGTACTCTTCCTTTCAATATGAAGTCTGTCAGCTCTGCTCTCAAAGTCCAGGCGATTGATTGCAATGGTTTTGTAAGGCGAAATAGGGAGCAGTAGCGATGATGAGGATTTCACGGTGAGTTGGTTGCGGCGCAAGGCTCGACTAACTCGGCGCGGTTCATACTCGTATTCACGGTCAAGTACATCCCTTGCGGCAGCCTCTACACGACTGCACACCCTTTGCGTTGCGAGGCATGGGCCGCAGGCGATGCGGCCCGGTTGAGTCGTGCAGGATTTTGCATTCGAACAAGTCGCACACTACGGTTATACAGAGTCAGACTGGTGGTCTCCGCATATTGCATACGGTCTTACAGCCTCTGCTGAATCGTATACATGGCTGAAACGGCGAGCAGAGCATGTTCCTTTCGACAAGTCCTCAATGATCTGGTGGTAGAGCTCGACAATTCGCTTATTAGCTATGTTGTCTAAAAGGCGCGTGAGGGCGTTAGCAAATTGGGGTCGAGTTGATTTGGAGACAGCATCTGTATGAGGCATGGTGGGAGAATCCGAGAGAGTACCTGGGAATTTCAGGCTGATTTCAGGGTTTAGTCGAATTTGCCAGTGATAGGGATTTGCCGACTGATTGCATGCTGGTCTCGATCGTGTTTGGGATTATAACTTTAAGTCTTCAAGCTTCACTGCTCAGTCTGTTCATTTCCATTTCATGCTCGCGAGTCGCGGAAATTAGCCACTGAAATATGTACTGTAGTAGGCGGCCCCCATCTTCAGAAAAAGCCGGCACTCGTAGCTAGGGTCCGCCAGACAAAACTTGGATTATTCCTAAGCAACTTTGTCCTGTAATAGTATCACAAAGAAATCTGATCCAAACTGTTAGCTTCGAGACCAGGAATTTTTTTGAGTGGCAAAAGTACTTTCACGGAGATAACGCTTCACATCCAAGCTGCATCCAAGAGCTGTCCAAGCTTGTGCGCGAACGATCGCGTTTACTGAGGAGATCGGCTGCCGGGCCGAGGAAGCGAAATGTGTTGCCACGTTTCCGCGCAGTGCTGCAACCATGACCGGCTTGTCGACGTGTCGTCTTCGTGATCTTCTGGCTGTATACTCATCTCACCACTCGTTGAATCGCCTCCGTTGAGCGCTCAAACACTGCCCTTACAAAACGCGCATTTAAGCGACCTACAAACTCTGGATGCAGCCTTGACAATGGATTCTTCACACATCTTGTTGGCGGGAAGCACGGTGACTGCGGTTGGATTTGGCGTGGTAAGTTTTGTCTTCAGTGGTGTTTGGCATGATGAAATCTCCGTTTCATCCTTGTTCTTTGAGCTGTGGGCCGTCTCTCGGGACGCGCGCCATGGTACTGACGACAAAATAGGGACAGAGCATAGCTCTATACTGATACTCCCTCCCTTCTGAATATCATCAAGCAACATGCTGAACCTTTGACCAGTTGTATGGCCTCCTTGTATACTGGTCCCCCGACCCCCTGGTCACTCGCGAATCCGAGAAGAAATATCGCTCCCACAAATTCCAGACAAGTCCCAAACCGTTACATACACTATCCGAGCCCAGCACAGTTGACCTCACTGTTGTCATACCCGCGTTCAACGAGACTGAACGGCTACCCCTCATGCTGTCCCAAGCAATCGACCATCTGACAACCAAAGCACACCACTCCTTCGAGATTCTCATTGTTGACGATGGCTCGACGGACCGGACAACAAGCGCATCTCTGAAGCTGGCTACGAAGTATTCAAACTGCGATATCAAAGTTGTCACCCTCGAGAAGAACGTCGGCAAGGGCGGCGCGGTCCGTCACGGGATGTTGTATGCCAGCGGGGAGCGGATGCTCATGGTCGATGCTGACGGCGCAAGTCGATTTGATGACCTTGAGCTGCTGTGGGCGGAGATGGACAGAATTGCTCCGGAGAACGCGCCAGGCGTCTGCGTGGGAAGTCGTGCGCATCTTGTCAAAACCGATGCCGTTGTCAAACGTTCCCTCCTGCGCAATATCCTCATGTACGGCCTACACACAATTCTTCGCATTGTCGGGGTCGGCCATATTCGTGACACTCAATGCGGGTTCAAATTATTTTCGCGCGCGGCGGCTCGACAACTCTTTCCACTACAACGACTTCCAACATGGATATTCGACGTAGAGCTCCTGCTGCTCGCAAAAATGCTGGCAATACCAGTTGCGGAAGTGCCCATTGATTGGCATGAAGTCCCAGGCAGCAAGCTGAATGTTCTAACGGCGTCACTTCAGATGCTGAGGGACTTGTTGGTTATCCGTGCCAACCTTGTGCTCGGGAGGTGGTCGGTGAAACCAAAGACGGACTAATTTATCTGTAGTTATTGCATGCAATTCATTGGACTTGCCCATCCCGCCGCTAGAACACACCATGAGTTAAACCAGGATGGCAGGAACAATGCAAGAACTCGGAGCCACGGCTACGTCTTTGTTCGTGTGAAATATCGTGTGATTGTTTTTTTTTTTTATCAGTTTCGTCTTGGTTTCGGCTGGAATACGTTGCTGTTGGAGGCCTATTTCGAGGGACAGTCACCTCTTTCTTGCATGATGCGAGGCCTAAGCCCATGGTAAAACGATGTGTGTCAGCCTCAATTTGTTTTATTACATCCGATGGTCATCATATAGCCAACCCTGCATATCGCCGAGCTATAAAAACAGAGCCCGCTTGAATCCTTCTTGCGCTCTCGCTCTCACGTCCCCCTCCACTTTCTTCTCACGCAACTTGCAAACGCCCTACCAAGCACCATGAAGTTCACCACCGTGCTCGTTACCGCGCTCGCTACCTTTGTTGCCTCTGTGGCTGCCGCACCAGGCATGGGCGCAAATGCACGGCGCATGGCGGCGGGCTTGCCGCCGCTTCCTCCGTCGCACAAGAGGCAGTACGATACGTATGGCCCCGTCAGCGCTCGTGCGTTTCCTGCATCCCATTATCCCTTCGTATCATGTTGACTGGATCACACAGGCCAATATGCGCCGGGACCCTCTGCTACTCCCGACACCAGCTATGGCACCTATGGCTCGTACGAACCGTCCGACTCCGAATACTAGGTGCGTGCGCTCCCCCGAATGAAAGCGGAAAACGTTTCTGACCGACGGCTTTTCTTACCCGCGCAGATGATAAAAACGTTGCCCTGTGGGTCACACACGCCGGTCTTTCTCACTCTGGCGCCATGGCTAGCCGTTTTGTTATCGTCCCACACACCCATGGACCTCCAGCGATTAGCTGCCCCGAATCCCAGTCGCTCTTTACTTTTCTCACCCAGTGGTTTTCGCTTTGGACTTGTCCTGTACCCCTCGTCCTCAAAGCGCGCGTATCTATTATAGACTAGTATATCTCATCTTGCTTATAGACCGAAATCGTTACCCCTGTTTATTATGCCCATTGATTTCTCCTTGTATACCCTCTTTTTTGGCCATCGTCGTTTAGGCTTTGGTACCCAAAAGGCTTTCACTCGTTTGAACGTGTGTTCCCATGCCGGAGAGGGTGGTGGCATAAAGTTGTGGAGAAAGAGGCTCCTGTCAAAGGTTAAAAACGCGGAGCCGCTGCCTCCTTTCCGTCTGGTCATAGCGACCCGGGCGCGAGTGAATAATGAGGCGTCCATAAAAGGTCCATAATAATCCCTGTCATTTTGGGGGTTGTCGATTGTGCGTGCCCATCGCCTTGGCTTTCTACCAAAGCCTCACCTAACTTGGGCCTAAGCCTTGCTTCCCATTCAGCCCGGTCATTAGCGGCTTCATTTGGTTTATTCCTCGAGGCGCTAGAAGCAAAGATTGGAAGAGCACCTTTGATGCAACTGCCTCACGTTGGTGAACAAAGGGAAGCTTATACATTGAATCTTGTAGTCTGTCCGGTCATCCTAGGTATGTGTATATTGTATTCTACTGTATGGCCTATATTGAGAGACGGTGAAGGATCCTCCAGTCGGTACTTGCTCCTTCCTTCACATGGAGAACACTAGAGAACACCGGCATGTCCGTTCGTGCTCTTCCTAAAGTCTTTGAATGGATGATCAGATTCCCTCGCTCCGGGCTCCCCTCCCCTCGACCATGGGCACCTGGTTTAGTAGCAGCCTGGTGTAGTGTCCTAGACGGAGACGTGGCCTCACAGGCTTCGCAGTCAGTGCAATGGCCAACATTTTGTTCTCAGTAGCAGTGGTGTACCTCCAGGATCGTTGACGAGAACGCAGTGAGGACGTGTACTGCGCCGAATTCCATTTATCTAGGGTTGTCGTCGAGCGCTGCCAGAACTCGAGCGAATATGTGGGACCGTCCATCGACATGACACCAATTGGAATATCGGTGGGCTCTATACTTGAAGTTGATCCAGAGCCCGATGAGAGAAAGAACGACGCCAGCCATCCGCGTTGAGAAAGAGTCTACTGGCAGGTGTTGCATCTGCGTGCAGACACTCTCGCTATGAGGTGGGGAGGGCTAGGCTGGGCAGTTAGTCGGTGGTGTAAATGCACGGTATGCACCTCGTCTGTGGATCAATCTGAATTCTCGCTGTAGCCCGATATCATTCCATGTGGTTTCGGGGTGGCTTGCTTCAAGTTGACCAGCATTCACGAAACCGGATGGTTGAGTCGACGTATACTCATTGGGGTCCGCAGGCGGGAGAGTTGCTCGAGGAAGCGCATCGCTGAAGTCTCCTTGCCGGACGTGTGAAGCGAAAGTTCGGTTGTTGATGCCGCACATCTTCAGGAAAGATGTCGGAAGTGAAGCTGATGCACAAAAGCAACCTTCATGAGTGCAAGTCCAGAGGTTGGGCACACAGACGCACCTTGGCGCTATCCACAGTATACAGGAAACGCAAGCATTCCTCCACGCCTATTATGAGAGTACCCAAAAGGAATGAAAATGAACATTTTGGTCGACAAACGCCCGATGATGAACAAGATTGCTAAACACAGGTCCCTTCTGACGCCGGGCAGGAACGAAACAAAAGAGCCAAACAAGCGAAAACTATACTGCCGATTGATCCGAATTGGGCTATGACGGTACGCCACAGCCAGAAACTCTACCATTGCAATGCAAATCTGCGTGAAAAAAATACAGAGAGGCGGTAAATAATATACTCTATGGAACATCGAAGACTTGTTGCTCAATAATAGGCCTCGGAGGTAATACTGCCTCGGCATCAGTAACATCTCGCGTGCTGGCAGGCCCGAAATGGCAGGAGTCCGGGGTGGATCAGGTGGCAAATTCAGACTCCGCTGGCCTCCTTCAGTTCACCATCCTCCATCGTCTTTCGAGCCACTCTTCGTTCTGCAGAAACCCAAGCTCTTGTTTGGCATTTTATTTTGTTTTCTACACGGTCTTGTCGGTTTATCTCTTGTCCATTTCCTGGACCTCAGCACACATCGGGCTTTTCCCTTGACCCTTGTAAACACCCTGTTCAATGGCCTCATCCAGCCAGAATACGCGCGACGTGGAGATGTCAGATGCAGTTCCTGACGCTGCAGTTACACTCAAAAACGGTGAAGTTGTGCGTCCAAATGGTACAATTCTTTTTACATTTACCATGCAAAGCCTGAATTAACCCGTCTCTTCAGATCACGTATATGCGGCCCCGGCATGCGAGGTCCGAGATGCTACTCCGTATTCCATAGCACGTGTGATGGAATTTCTGAGGCCTTTGGGCAAACATGACCAGGACTACCAGTACACTCGCGTTCGCCTGGCATGGTACTACAGACCGTCGGATGTCTCCGACCGCTCTTCTTCGGACTCTAGGCTTCTTCTTTCCGGTATGTTCTGCGAGGTGGTCGACATCAACCAGATTCGCGCCCGGTGTCATGTCGTACACCGCGACAAAATATCTGATATCTCCGCCTGGAGGAAGAAACCAGACCATTTCTACTACCTAAGGCTCTTCGATCCTTACATGAGGAAGGAGCTCGAGATTATCCAGGCTACAGAAGTCAAGAACAGTAGGCTTCATCTCTCTGTTACACGCCGACTTGTTCATTGGTTTTTGTAGTCCCCGACGAGGTTCGAAATGTACTCACCTCACGGTACGAATACGTCATCTGCGAGAAAGAGTATCTTCCGGATCTCACGGACAATATTCGACTCTGCGAAACCTGCACAAAATGGTGTCCCACGTGAGTCGGAGCCATCGTGCCGGAGTACTTGCTGACATCAACATAGTCCCGATTCGGTACAATGCGACAAATGCAAACATTACTACCACATGGCCTGTGTGCAGCCGCCCTTGACTGCAAAGCCATCTCGAGGGTATGGCTGGTCGTGTGCAAATTGCTCTGGACAGCATGAACATGACTTCGAGGGAGGCAATACCCGCCAGAGCACCCCTAGTGGTAAGGCTCCTCGACCAAGTGCGCCCGTTACCCGGTTCCGGGGCCGCCCTCGCAAGGATAAGAACAAGCCCGACGACATCAACCAAATCCGCATAAAGTACTTCAAAATGTGGCCGTTTCGCTACTTTGGGTAACGTCTTCACTCTGTTGCCTCCCTTATCTTCACGCTGATGAGTTCACTAGGCAGTACACGTGTGCGGAAGAAACGTTGGGTATGTAGCTTGCGAGCAGCAGGCTCACAGAACTGAATTAGCATAGATCCCGATGATCTTATATCTCCCAGAGCGCCGATACGGGTCGGGCCCAAGTTCCAGATGTTGACACTACCGGCGCTTTTCAGCGAATACCCCGAAGGTTTGCCAGCATCATTGCAACCGATTATCTATTGATAATAGTGTATTCAAGATGAAGAACGTGGTGGGGAAGATACCGTCGAAATTTTCGGGGCAGTCAACATGCTTACCTCTACTGAGCGTGCGTACCAATGGTCACGAATGATTATCAGGCTAACATCTGTGACCAGTCGAAGAAAGTGCGTTTACATCTGGTGTGGGATGCTTGGAGCTGTATTGATGAGGTTGGCAGTGGAGGCTTTGAAGAATGGCTTGACTAGCGACCCCAAAGAGGCAAGCTCTGTGGACTGGTTGACGGAGGTCATTCGCCGCTACTCTGAAGTCGCCCTCAGCGCGGGCGCGATGTCCACTGTGGACATGAGCGGTGAAACTCGCTTGGAAATGGTCAGCGCGGCTGTCTCCTCTCACATTCGATAGTCTCACTTGCTTCCAGTGGAAAGACCGACCAACACGATGGTTTGACACAGAATGGTCACGCGAAGAAGTCCTTGCTTTCGAGGACGCAATTGGTCAAATTGGCGCCAGACTTCGGGAATGTCGAGAGGAGGTTGGGACACGCTCATTGCCCGAGGTCGTCCGCTTCTACGGACACTGGAAGAAGTACGTGTGATCCAGGTTTCAGGGCACCAGGCATTAACAATATGACTAGTGGGAAACTTGGTGAAGAACACAGCGCAGCTCGTAGAGCTGGTACCGTACCAGAACCAGCGTATCGTCGCTTCTCCGCGGAAGCAGCTGCAGGGCGTCGCCTTATCGTTGGCCTACCTGACGAGGAATCCTCCGTCGTCACTCGCCCTTCGAAGGCGCCTAGTTGTGGTGCTTGCCGCACACGAGAGACGCCGCAGTGGTGGAAAGCACCGAAAGGTTTGGCCACCAGTTTCTTGTGCGACACATGTAGTAGAAACTGGCGCAAGTATGCCGACCTCAACGTGCGGTCGGTGCGCGAGGAGTCGTCAAGCAAGGCAAAGATAATAGAAAAACGGGAGAGGGAGGGCACGCCTGTGCTAGCCCCCATCTCTAGTTCGAAGAGGTCCACGAAGGTCAGCATGCAAGGTCACCTCGCAGCGCATGAGACTGATGGCTCCGGAGGCCCCTACTTCGGCCGCGTCTACACCTCCGCCGCCGAGCAATGTTCCGACGCACAAATGCCTATGTTGCGGGAAGAATGGCCCCGTTGGAAGTGTATTGAAGTGCTGCAAATGCGGATTTAGCGCGCATGCTGGTGCGCTATGTAAGCTCTGCCATTGAAAGAGTTTAACGTGTCTTACAGGCGTCATCGGTGCTGTTGTCGAAAAGGACGGTTTCGACAAATGGGAGTGCGATCTTTGCGCAAACGAGGAGGCCCTTGAGGCTTCATTGGTGCGCGCCTTCCATACACGTTGACATTAATGCTGACACTCGACCAGAGTCTCAACTGCGCTCTCTGCCCAACATTTGGAGACGAGAAGAAGACGGGACCATCACCCAAAACATTCCACCGTGCTTGCAAACCGACAGAGGGCGCCCAGTGGGCACATGTTGTCTGTGCTGTGTTCATACCGGAGCTCCTGTTCTCGGACTGCGAACGATTGCGGCTTGTAGAAGGGGCTAGCACCATCGTTCACCACCGTTGGCTTACTGTATGCTTGTTTTCATTCTGGTTTTACATCACTCACAACTCTCCAGATGTGCGCCATTTGCCATGAAAAAAAGGGAGCAGTGGTGAAGTGCTCTGACTGCAATCGGGAGTATCATGTCAGCTGTGCTTGGGAGTTCGGACACAGGTTTGGGTTCGAGATGCAAACTGTATGTGGATGCAACAACATGGCTTGAGGCACATGGGCTTACCTTGTTCCTAAGGTTAAAAGCAGTAGACGGGACACGACCATCACCACCACCTTCTTGGGCGAGACGGCCCAGATGGTGCCCATTATCTCCTGCAAAGAGCACGAACACCGCCGGCGCATAATACACGACATGTGTAAGACTAACGCTGAGGGCGACGTATGTGTTCAGTCTGCGGTTCAATTTCAAGATGCTAACGTCTATCAGACTGCACTACAGGTTTACTGCCGCGCTCACAAGCAAGCGTCTGACCAAATGCACGCTCTTTTACGCAAGGCGCGCCGCCTCGACCAGTTGCTAAATCTACGCGAGCCCGGTTTGACGGCGACAACAGAAATGAACAACACCACCTGCACAAGATGTGCGACGCAGTATACGCCGGCTTGGCATGAGGAAGCGGATGGGACGTATTGCCATCGGTGCTTTTTTGTGCGGAAGGCTGAAGGAGGGACGTCGTCTGACGGGGATGTGACCATGGGAAATGGGAATGGGAATGGCGTAACTCATAAACATGAATCTCCTCAGATCGTTATGGTCCAGTAGACTGTAGCGATGGACAAGTTGTGTACTGGACATTAGGAATCTAGGACGGTAGATGCCGCTGGAGTAAAATATCTCGAAAGATTAGCTTCTCGCAGGTGCAGACGATTGCATTTACGCATATGTATTTAGACAGAAAAAGTACCCGGAGGCTATGTTTTCTACTGGGCTGGTACTTGTTGCGAACAACGTGCTAGTAACTTATCGAAATACGCGATCAGCGATCAACTTGACTCTCCCCCGGACGTCCACGACCACCTATCCGCGCAGACCGCAAAATCAAGTTATTTATCAGACAAAGCGATGGGAAAGCATTATTGACGCGTCATTATCTTCTGTTTCTCATCTCTACCAGGTCATGACTGTGCTAGATGCGGTTTGGTGTCCCCAGAGCCGACGCGTCTGCACGAGCAACCTTCCCCATTCCGAAGATACCTTGGGACGCCGTTATCCCTTTGTTCAATATACCCTCGAAACATGAAGAAAAAGGTCGTCTCCTACGTTGGCAAGTTGACGGCCGAGGTGAACACTTTGGAAATGGAAGTGGCGGCCATGAGCGAAGCCCTGGCAGCGCTCGCCGCCCAATACGAGTCGGCACGAAAAAGTCTTGAAATTCACAGTGGCCTTCTCTGCCGCTTTCATGACCTCCCCGTGGAGGTCCTCTCTCAAATTTTCATGTCATGTTTAGACGACCGCGAAACGGGACGATATTCGGTTTACGGCAAGGGAGCACCTTGGAATTTGACGGCTGTATGCCGTCGATGGCGCCAGATTTCCTGCGCCCTTCCAAAGCTTTGGAGCGCACCCTCCTTTCAATTCTCTGTCGATGCCATAAAGAGTTGCAACTTCTTTCCGGGTCCGAGTCCTGTGGCACTTGCCTTCCAAAGGAGCGAGAATACACGGTTGGCAATGGATGTAGAGCTTGATGGTCCGGAGGCTATCAAATGTTTTGAAAGTCTCCAAGCCTTTGATCCTCCTCTCCGGAGTTTGTCCGTTCGCGGCCACCCGCGCCAGTTCACGGCGGGATCTGGCAGACCCTTTCTGAGAAACTTTTTTCTAGGCCTGCGAAAACTATCAGTGACCGCCATGCTGGGGTCCAAACATAATTTACCGCTCGACAACCATAACCTACTCGACTGGGGTAATATGTTATGGTTTGTTTATCACGATAAATCACTCTACGAGCTGGAGTTGCTCGTAGACGGTGATGATTATTCCTTCTATGAGATGAGGCTCGAGACGAAACATATGCGGCGATTCAGTCAACTGAAGGTACTCAAGCTACACACGGATACCAACATCACTCTCAGCATGCTTCGGTCTTGCCCTCAAATAACCTCTCTCGAACTTTCCGGGAAACTCAAGGACAAGGAGTCTAACTTGGACAGCAGTATCAGCGTCGACCTCCCTGATCTCTGCACGCTCTACATACACCGCGCCGAACGCCTCACAAAACACTTGAGGTGCCCCGGTCTCAAGTCCCTCGTCATCAGTGCAGAAATACTGCCCACGGACTTGCTTCCAATGCTTGGTTGGATCGCGTCGCTCGAGAGGTTGGATATTTGGGTGTCTCCAGACCACGCGAGCAGCGACGCGTGGGGAAGTATCCACAACTCCCTCGTCCACCTCAAGGATTTGACGCTGCGTGCGCCAATCGGTGTCTTCGAGATTGTCCTTCCAAAACTGTCGGAAGCAGCGTATTTTCCAAGCCTCACGACGTTGGCGTTGAACATCCCGGACGATTTTGCGGAGGTGTTGGAACGGCGGGAAGCAGAGGTCGCGTTTGAGCAGTTCTTGGACGCCCGAGTGATTAGGACTCTAGGAAGGTCGGGGCTGGTGTCCATGAATGTGACTTTTGAGTATTCCTGGCGGGAGGAGGGCGCAGACATCGATTTGACTCGGTCGACACTGATCAAGCACTTGAAAGCCTGGAAGGATGATGAGCTGTGTCGTATCTCCGCTGTGCAAATATGTACGTCTGTCTTCGAAGATAGCCGAAGAGGATTAACCCATATCCATTGCAGACTCAGGCAGACCATTGGGAGTACGATGGCAGGATTTGTTGGGGGTCTTAGACTGATGGCACCCTGCACTACGAAAGGGAATATTGGTTTATAATCACATAATACATGACCAATGGGGCGTACAGGCTTCTTTGTTGTGCTTGACTGTAATATTGTTTCGTGCTTGACAAAGTATAATAGGCCGTTACAAGCTGTGGAGGTGAGCGATACTGCATGCACGTGACCGCGAAATGCTTGATCGGGGCCTAACCAAACTTTTTTGCTCCTGTCCAGGCTGTCCTGGACGGATAATGATACCAGGACGATACGTCCGGCGTTACAACCGCTTGTCTGTGGAGCCGCTGTGAGAGCACGCCTGCATGTGTTGTGTTTAATTGGCTGTATCGTACAGGTATCGTGTCAGGGCTTTCTCAGTTTTCCTTGAAGAGTTCCTAGTTGCTACGTTGTTTACAAGATAGTAAAGTAGTTCTGGCGTGGCGAGTTTTGCACGCCACAGCGGAGTTACTACCACAGCCACTTGCGAGGAACACAATGAACTCAATCGCGCAAAAATGGGGCCGCCATGTGCTTGATGTCGAGGCAGGTGGAATGCTTGGTCGGCTCAAAGTGGGCACCATCCTTGCAAGGCTCTGCGTTGACCAGGAAGGTGGCCCACATACTTGTGTAAGTAATTATGTATCTTTGCTTGATGTTTGTATCGCACTTTTTTGGTTTTTAGACTCAAGCCATTTTGCATTCACATGAAAACGCGCGATCAGGGAGATCGGCCCGAGATGCGTATGGCGACGGGGGGCTGATGGACAGGCACGTCTGTCACCATACTTTTGCTTTCTCCCTCTTGACGAGTGTTTCCTTCCGCCTATCATCGTCCTCCTCCTCTCGTTTTCCCTCACTCTTCTACTGTCATTACCTTTATAGACGCAATCATGGACCACCACGTCAAGTTTGAGCGCAGAATGCATCACAAGCGCCAGGGCGGCCTGTTTGGCGGACTTTTTGGAGATGATGACGACGACGAGACAAGTGCGTTTATACCAACGAAAACGCGTAAATACAATTCTAACGGATCGCAGCAACGACCTCACGCAGCACTGCCGCTCAGACGCCTGTTACGACCCGCCAGACCGCGCTGACCACAACCACGCAGTCTGCCCAAGTTACCAGCGAGGCAAACACATCCAGGTCCACCGTCTCTACCACGTCGAGCACATCCACTACATCTACGACCTCCACCAGGACCACGGCCAGCTCGACGACTTCCAAGACCAGCTCTTCCTCGTCGTCCAGCTCCTCTAGCTCGATCATCAGCAGCACGTCCAGCCATTCATCGGTCGCGGTCACAACTCCGGCCACTACCCTGGAACCGCTCACCTCGACGCGGCCGCATGCATCGACGGTTATAGTCGATCAGTCACTCTCAGCCTCCTCCACCGCCTCTGCTGCCCAAACTTCGGACACTGGCAAAAGCCAGTCTGGGGCTTCCTCCAATGCAGGTGCCATCGTTGGGGGTGTTGCAGGTGCAATTTTGGGCATTGCTGTCGTCTGTGCCATCGTTGCATTCGTCCTGGTGTGTTCTATCAATACAGGATATGTCGCATACTAATATTTTACAAGCGCCGCATCCGTCGCAAGAAAGAGGAGAACGAGAATGCCGCACTCAACTTCGATCCAGGTCCAAACACATACAGAAATTCCGTCCTGGACAACTCAAGCACCATCAGCGGTGGCGGGAGTGCAACTGGACCGTTCATGGGCGAGCGCAGCAACCAAGCCATGTCCTTCGGACAGATGTACGGTCACCCAGGCCCTAGGCAGCCCCAGTATGCTCAGAACCCATACGCTCCTGGTGCGCCATCTGCCATGGATGCGCCGTACTACAATCCTGCGGATCCGTTCTACAATCCTGCTCCTTACCACCAATCCCCCTTCTCCCCGGCCCCCTCCGTCCACAGCGCCGAACAGTACGCTGCCAGGAACGAAGGAGCATACAACAACTACCCTGGAACGCCCGTTTCGGCATACCAGAACCAGGACGGCTATGCGACCATGACCCGCTCTGCAGCGTCGTCCGGCCATGGACACGATGGACAGTACATGAATGTCGGCGGTGACATCCCGCCCTCGCCTGCTACGGCCACGACTCCCTCTCCTCCTCCCAAAGCGGTCACCGACGAGTTCCCGGCCCCGCCTGCGCCTGCCGTCACTGCTGCTGCCCGCGACCAGCACATGCACAATGGCTCGTACGACTTCCCCGAGTCTGTTCGCGGCTCGACACACGGTGAAATCGGTGCTTCTCCTCCCAAGAAAGAGGCCGTTGGTCCTAGCCCTCTGGCCAGCGCCCCTGCAGCAACTCCCGCACCTGCTCCCGCCGCTGCCGCCCCCGGTGCTCAGACCCGCCCAATGACGGTCTACGACGAGGCGGACGTGTACGGTGGCATCTAGATGACTTCCTGCATGCAGTAATTGCCTATGCGCCGGCGCAGTCGTTCGTCATGTCGGGCGTCTAGCACGCCGTACCAGTGGCTGGTTCTGCTAATGATCGAATCAGGACAATTTACCTGTGTAGATATTCCGCTTACTTTTTCGCTTGTCTTTTTAGCACGGTGGTGTCGGGACTGCTTAACCCAACTTTCTTAGTTTTTTTTCGTTGCGCTGCTGTGCTTCGGTGTATTCATATATACCCTATTATTTCGACGTACTGAGTACATGCCAGTTGGCAGCCTGAGGGAATCAGAGTCTCTATGGCCTAGTCAATTTACTGTGGGGTTACATTATCTTTGTCCAGCCGGGTTCTCGAACGCTCCGGAGTGTCTTGTGCGGGATGATAAGGCGCGCCACCCTGAATCGATAGTGCCCAGTAAAACTGCAGTTATTTGCCCAATATTCGAGAATATTGTGTTGTTGTACTTTGCGGCCGCCACTGCGTCGGGCATCCTTATCCAGGTTGTTCTGGGCGCACTGCCCCGCGGCGTGGGCATAGGACAAGTCCATGTGGCCGACTTACATACACGCCCCGATATATAGCAAGCTCCTTCCGATACGCCTGTCTCTCCTACCACCATGGCCATCGAATTTGTGCCCCTCCCGCTCCCAGCGTCTGCCGATCCATCCAAGTTTGCCGAATTTGGACGCGAAGTAAAGGGCGTCGACCCTTCTGCCATTCCGTCGAATCCAGAGTTGTTCAAGCAGATTCATGATGCGTTGTACAAGGTAGATTGGACTTTGTACCTCCTATGTTGTTTGACTGATCACAATCTGTATCATCAGTACAACGCCCTCCTGTTCAGAGGCGCAACAGTCTCGCCTGAGGACCAGTACGCACTGACCAAGGTGCGCATGTTTGGCTACCACCTTTCATGGGCTTTGTCCTCACGTAATCCAGGCATTTGATCCTACCTCTGAAAGCTACGGGCACGGGAACAACAAGACAGAAAAGACCGCGAAATCCATTCTGCATCCTGATTTGAAGACGATCCCGCGCGTGCCGCAGGTGCAGCTCATCGGAAATGGAACGGTGTATAATCATGAAGGTCTGGCTGAGGCCATGCTCAAGCATCCGTCGCACACGACGTTCCACAAGACGCGTGTGAGCGAGGAGGACGAGGCGAAGGGGTTCACCCGCTACTACCGCTGGCACATTGACGCCGCGCTTTACAACCTGAACCCTCCCAAAGTAACGACACTGTATGGCCTGAATGTCCCTGCAGGCAAACGCCAGACAATTCGGTACGACGACGGCACCGGAGACGAACTTGAGGTGCCACTCGGCACGACGGCATTCGTATCAGGCGCGACCATGTTCGATATTCTGCCGGCCGACCTGAAGAGTGTTGCCATTCGTAGTCGCGTCAAGTACGCCCCACACCCGTACGTCTGGATGGCGCCCTCGCGTGCCATGTCGACTGGGCTCGGCATTGAGAGTGATGGGCTGGAGATGCCGCTCAGTGAGCTGCCAGAATGGGAGGAATCCCGTATCAAGGTCTTCCCTGTGGTGTGGAAAAACCCAGTCACCGGTGGTCTGCATTTCCAGGTGCACCCGTGCGGTGTGATGGAGCTGTACGTCGACCCTTTGCCAGAGGGCGCCAACCGTGAGGGAGCGCTGTTCCCCGACGGTGCGCACCTCACCGACCTCAAAGAGGTTCGCGACCTCCTTTACAAGATGCAGCGTCCAGCTATCGCGCCCAGCCTTGTATACCCCCACGATTGGCGCGACGGAGACTTTGTTCTCTTCCATAACCGTGGCGTGTTGCACTCGGTTGTTGGCGCTTTCACGAAAGACCAGGTCCGGGCGTTCCATCAGTGCAACTTGGCGGCATCAGATGAGCCTGCGGGTCCAACAGCGGAGGATGTGAAAAAATGGGCTTAGATACTGAGAGGGAATCCATGTATACTTAGCGGGAGGAATGAGACGCACGATTATCACAAGTTCAAGAATCAATATCAATCTAGTTTACGTAGCTATAGGCTCTTCAGCAAGGTTCTTGCCGGCACTCTTGCCCATTTCTTGATAAGTACGGCTGTTTTGAGCGACATTGAAGCTTGTTCTCAAAGGTTTATAATGACAGCAGTGTAATCTTGACGCCATGAAATTCAAGGATGTGATGGAGAACTTAGAAGTCCATTGTTCAAAATTCAAACAAAACCATGGTTTGAACTCCTGTCACAATTGAGATCATATTCCAAGTGTCCTTCACTCCCAAGGGCCAAGACCTAGGTTCTAGTCTCTAGAGTTCAGCCCAGCGGCCCCAGCCATAGCATGTTGACGAACAAGAAAGAAAAAATGCAACTGCCCCAGTGAGGCTCGAACTCACGACCTTCCGATGTGCCCTGCCAAGGTAACAGTCGGACGCTGTAACCAACTCAGCCATGGGGCATGCTAACGGAAGCATTTTCATCATTTATGAATTTTGGTATCTACACAGGGTCCAAAGCTGTATAAGTACCGTAGTTCTAACCATCCTACTTAAACCAAGCATTGCGAGCTGCCAAAAGATATACCGCTAAAGTAGGGACCTACGATGAGTTAGCTTTCCGGCCAAGACACGAGCGAAGTAGATTATACCACTGTGGTCGGAGACGTCGCTACTCAAAATGTTCCCTTTGTCAGAGCACAGTTGGTTTTCTTTCCCCGCACACGATACAATATCAGTTGCATTCCCTGCTTCGTCCACCGCGTTGATGTGTACCTCCCCACTCGCATGGGCGAACGACAGGAATTGAGGCGGAAGTAGCGGTACTGGGTCCTCCCGGTTGGTTATCCGCGAGAGCGACGAGCCCAGTTGTGAGTCGAGGAAGTCTGCAAACTCCTTGTTGCCTATACGAGGGGATCCAAAGAGTGTTGTGGACATAGTGACGTTGGAACCTGCGAGTGCGTCCTTGAACATGAGAGCATCGAGGGTGGCAATAGCGGCGCCAAGGGAGTGGCCAGTCAAGACAAGCTTTTGGGCACCCGTGCTTTGGAGGGCGGACATCGTAGCGTTTAGTATGGCGTCTGCAGTGTGAAGAAATGTATCTTGGAAGCCGTTGTGAACCTTGACATCTGCAAGGCCGAGCATGAGTCTGATCTGGGTATAGGTGTTGGAGGTCCTTACCGTCGCCAGCAGAAGTAATGAACCGAGTGTCAATGTCATCCGGGACGAAGTCCGCATCGTTGAGGATGGACATGCTAGTAGAGTTTAAATGCCAGACCACGAGCAGACGCTTTGGAAGACCCACATGTTGTCGGGATTCGTTCCCTGGTGTGCAACAAATATGGTGTTTGTTGCCTTGTCGAGAGCCACCATGACTAGGGAATGTTACTTTTTGGTTGCATCATGTTAGCGGTACCCACAGAGAGGAGTATCGCCCTCATCTATGGAACAGGCTCAGCTATCCAATCCGTGGGAATGCGACAAGGATCATACCGCCACCGGAGAGAAGGAACTCGACATCGTTGCCAAGGGCGTCGCAAGATGCGCCGCACGTCCGATTGGTGACTTCCGCCGTGGGACAGTACGCAGCGCGACTGAATTCGGCAGCGCGCTTGAATTTCGTGTCAAGGTCCGCTGGCGAGAGGGCAGTTGTCGTAGACGATGCCTTATCATCGCTTGAGCCGATCCCGAAAATCTCGTCCAAGACGCCAGGTCTGCGACGGATGGGGGCGGCCAAAACGACGAGGGCCGATAAGGAAAGGAAAGTGTTCACAAGTCCGAAGAAAAACATTGGGGGATTCCTCAGAAAGAAGAAGAAAAAAGAACGATGAGGAATGCCTGAAAGCACAGAAGAAAAGACCTCGCAGAGGGGGCGAAGCAATAGCGTCGGACAAGGAAGCAAAAATTCGAGTTTCCCTTTTATATGTGGATGTAAATCGCGCGTGGGCCGTGGCCTCCAGTCATTCGGGCTCCCCTTGCTGCTATCCGACAAACCAGTGCAATGGCGACGCCAATCAAAGAATCTACAAGCCCTGATGCACTATTACCGCTAGCATTGAACACAGTATCCAGATCAAAGTAAGCTGAACAGCAAGGGCTGCTCGTGAGTAGTTGAGCGAACTTCAACACCATGAACTTGGTAAGGCTAGGTTCGGATATGCGGTCCGACGTACCGGTATAGCCGCCCAGACATCCCTGTCTCTTGACTCCAAACTATCAACACCACTTTCACACCAGTAAACCCCCAATATGCGATTGACAGGCTTGATCACTGCGTTTATGGCTGCTGGCATGGGTGCGTTGCCCCGCCGTACAGCGAAATGGCGCACTAACGAACGGTTGCAGCCAGTGCCGCCCCCATGCGAGTGATCGTCCTTTCTGAGCCGCTTCCCGCAGCTGCGGTTCACGGACACAGCAACGGCGAAGTCAACGCCAACATCGTCCCCATTCCCATGCCTGGCGCCGGTCGCCGCGGTCGTCCCTGCTCCTCCAAGATGTCTCTGACGAATGCGCTCCGCACTGCGCTCGGTCTCGAGGTCGTCCAAGACTTCAAGCCGCACCATGGCCATCACGTCGCCGGGACCGCCGTTACCTTTGACCCTGTGACGATGGAAGGCCACACCAAGGGCGGCGACCGCATCAAGATCGTTTCCCCTCCTCCCGCGTCACAGCGCCACCGTGATTCACCCATCCTGAGGCTGCACAACGCCCTTCTCATGCTTGGACCATGGGAAGGCCGCGCTGTTGCCTTCGTCTTTGGTCCGTTCAGTCATCTAGTCTCGCTAAGTGCGCTAACATATCGATAGGCTGCGGAATCGGCGTCCTTCTACGTATCGTCTTCATGGCCCTTCTCCTCAGTTACCGTGCTATCACTCGTACCCGCTCAGAGGAAGAGCACGTTCGCACTGGCGAAGACTATGTCATTCCTGCACCTGACTACTACCTCGACGAGAAGGACCCTATCCTTTTCGAAGTTGTAGAGATCGAGGAGGAGGAGCAGAGGAAGTAGACCCCGAGAATCACTCCCTACAAACCCGGACATTATTTTTGTTAGTGTACACATATATGCAACTATTGTTTGCCGCCAATACAAAGTATTACTCTTCCCGCGAACGGTCAATCCTCAACGCGTGTAATCCTATCCCTTGCAAACCCCGGGGCCTACAGGTTCGGTGGCGTAGTTGGTTATCGCATCTGTCTAACACACAGAAGGTCCTCAGTTCGATCCTGGGCCGAATCAATATTTTATTTCGCATTTTTCCACTGGCCGTAGCTTCCTTAGTCCTAGAACCTTCAAAGTTCAATACCAATATTTGATGCGACACCTCCACGAAGAGTGGTCGGAGTGGAGGTCGGGTTTCATGCATTCATGAGGCATTAAAGAAACCAGACCGATCACGTCTCTTACGTCGACACCTGTCGATACTTCCATCACTATAGTCGAGAATTAAATCTCGACTCTATTTGCTTTCTCAAAACTCCCCACACACCCGACAGAATAGAGGGAGGACCGTTCCATGCGACACGGGGTTGTCGTTTCAGTTTGCCTCACCGTTCGCGCTCGACCCAGATACCTTTCCCAACGCGTTGGCGCTGGTCAGGTTTCTCACCCACTAGCAGGAACAGCTTTTTCCTCTTTCCTTGAGCCTCAGAAATATTATAACAGTAAGCAAAGATTGAGGCTTCTTCACAGCTACAAGAATCTAACCCGGCTTGAAATTATTCGAATAGCATACACTGCTCATTCTCAGAAATTTGCTACGCAGTACTCCGGTCATCATAATTATTTCTATGGCTCTTCTGACAATCTGTTGCTCACGTTAGCTTTGGCTTTCATGTACTCCCGAGTTCTGTTATTGGTTTGGCTGTCGAGGCTCTTGGCAGTTATGCGTCATGTAAATTGACAAGAGGGGCACAGGACAGAGTAGGCACTTATTGCGGTCCTTCAGTCACTGCGTGCATGAGTGTGGGTTCTGACCGTGGATGACGGAAGAGTCCTTGGGTGTCCAAGGATAATCGGTGCACTGGTTGAAGGTTGGAGTTGTGTAAGTGTAATTAACTCCGAGCAAAATAGAGGCTTACATGGAAGGGTGTAATCCTTGCGATTTACATCATAGTGCATTTCTGTCGATGGATATCTCAATATTTTACTTGATTGACCAAATGCTTCGAGTGGCACTTGTATTCACCGATTCGCCATGAACAATAACATGTGGAAACTGTGGAAAATTTCCTTAGATAGCTGAGTGAATGTATTTCCACATACACCTGATGCGCTTATGACAACTGCAGTGGCATGCAGATACTCAACACGCATTTGGGAATCCCATTCAGTTCTTAAGCTAACCGGCATTACCTAGATCGTGTGTTCCTTGTGAGTTGTTGCGCAGCAGTTTGCCTTTGACATTTATACTTGAGCAGAGCATGCCATGGCCCCCCACTGTGCGCGGTTGTACGCGCCACATCACCGTCAGAATCCCGAAATGTGCTTGTGTTTGATAGTGGCGTTGAATCACTCTCACCAAGACTTGCGTCACGGTTACGCGCGACAATGTGTAGCTGGACTGTGCTCCGTATACCGACCGCATACCTACATATATCGACACAATGGGAGGCGGTCCAGGGTCAGACGTCATACATGCTTTTCACAGCTTTGGCGGTTTCGACTGTCGATCACGGAATGCGGAACCTCGGCCTTCGTTCACAATAACCACCGCATCGAGGACGGTGGGCCCACAGCCTCGAGGCCGGATGATATACTTGTTTAAGTTACGAGGATGGGCTTTGGCAGGCCCCCCCATTATAGGTGCGAAGGCCGGATCCTGAAATCCTCCGCCGGGGGTGTTTTTGTCCAAACCAAAATCGCCCGGTTGAGGGCTGTTTTTGTCCAAAAACGGGATCTGACATCGCCCCAGACCCAAATTTTTGTCCAAACTCGTATCTGGCCCTATAAAATCGCTAAAAATCGTTAAAAAATCGCCAAAAATCGCCAAAAATCGCCAAAAAAAATCGCTAAACACAGTTCGGATGGACAGATTAAATTTAAACATATATAGCTCTATAGTAAATCATAATAATCGTCCTCTGCTACCTCGGGGTCTCTCAATCCTTAGCTGACCTCTTCCTGAACTCAGCCATAGCTAGTGTTAGCTTAGCGTGTCCTGCATCTAACTGCTTGAAAAGACTCCATTCAGAAATTGCAACCTCCTTTGCCAATTCCTTTTCCTCCGGCACTGAAATCAGCTTGACAAGAAATTCCTCTGGAAGTAGATGTTGAAAGCCCTTGCAATGATATGGCGTGAAGCAGGACGGCATTTTTGAGAACACGCGCGGTGTACGTGGTGCAAAGAGCTGTACAGAGATATATGACACCGCACCCAAGCTGCTTGTCTGTGTAACGGCCGCATGTTTGCCGCTCTTGCCACCGGTCTTCGAGTACATCGCAATAACTTAGGTGTTCTTTCAGCAAGGGGCGGAAAACACAGTTGAAAGTCATACCTTCACCGAGCATGACACCCAGCGCAGTGTAAACAAACCCGAACTGGCCAATTGAAAGCTCCGCCCCTGCCGCGACCCCAGAGACGCGGCCTTCTCCCAGAAGGGCCAACGCAGGGACATCCTTCAACGAGAAGAGTTTGCGGCGTTTGGCAAGGGCCTGCAGTACACTGTCAGCGTACAGTAGTCGGGAATCGGGATAATGCAGCCTTACCTGGCGTGTAACTTCGGTGGCAGCTTTTGTAGCGTTAGCCGAATTCCCATTTGACAGCGCGGGGGCATCAGAGCCACGAGCGCCAGGCGCGTAAAGGTCGACTTGGTTGTTTTCTTTCCAGCGAGCCTGTCTTCCGAGGCCCGACGTGACACCTTGATCTTGTGACAGCCTCAGCTCTTCGTAGAACGCCTTGATGATCAGGCGGCGCTGTGACTCTGATTCCTTGACCACACTCGTTTTGTTGCTCACTCCCGTGGTCCGAGTGCGCACACTAGCCTCTGCCTCGCGAGTCTGATGTCGCAGACGCTCGAATACAAGGACCTCGAGCGACCACTCTACAACTTGATCGACTCCGTAATTGGCAGTGGCGCCGGTATCCACATTAACATCTGCGATGTGTTCAAGTGCGCGCTCTACTGCTTCGAGATGGCGCATATCCTCTGCAGTAGATTCGAGTTCCTCTTCTTCATTAAGCTCGGCAGACGCTCGACTGAAAGTAGATAAGTATTTGTTCAAAGTCGGGCACTGACACTTACAGTTGAATGAGCTCGTCCGTTTCGAGCGCTATAGCAGCATGGGTCAGAGTTTCGGCACGCACACGCTCCTCTCGAGAATGAAGCTGCCTGCGAAATTCTGGATCCTCCGCGCGCGCCAATAAATCGAGTAGCTCCGCCTTCTCACCATATCCCTCATCCGAGTCACTATCGGTCTCGGCGTCACTCTCGTCGCTACTTCCCTCCTCATCCCCAGCGCACATCTGCTTCCCTCCAAGCATAGCCGCAACACCAGGAAGACGGACAACAGGTGATGCCTCTCCTGGGCGCAAGTCTTCAGGCATAATGCCCAAGAGTGACACAATACTGTCACTCTCTGCTGCCGCGTCTGCTGCGATCTCCCTGATGCGCTCGACACTGGGAAACGATGAGAGCTTGGCCAGATCCAGGTCATGGGTATTCAGGTAGGTGTGATTATATCCCGATGCGCGTGCCCTTGCAGCGGCATCGGTGTCCTGAGTTGAACGAAGCGCGGCTTGACGAAGCTTGACATCAAGCTTGGGAATCATATGCAGGAAGTCGGCCATGGTGAAGTCTTCGATGACTTGTCTGGACATGCCAAATACGTGCTCGCAGGGTTCGCTCGAGTGTAGCCATGGGAGGAGCGGAAAGGTCATGGAGATGTAGTCTCGGTGGATAATAGTAAGTGAAATAAAGCCGGTGACCAGTGTATGCACAATGTCGAGTGCACCATACGAAATTATGTTGCTTGCAATCGAGTATATTGGCGAGCTTTTCAAGAATACCGCCCACATTTGGAAGAAATAGTATGTCCGAAGAACCATCTTCACTCGTTCTTCGTGTCCTATGGCGCGGTTCTGGAAGGCGTCGTGGATCTCTCCACACATGAAGAGATAGACAATGACGCCTAAATCATTGGGTTGATGAGTGACAAGGAAGTCGAGCAGCGCGGCGGACAGTGTGCGTAATGCTGCATTGTCGTCCTGACGGTCCGTCTTGAAAACATCGCGCTGGTACAGAGGTGATGCGGAATGGGACACAACCTTCATGAGGTGAAAAAAGTGTGCAGTATGATTTCCAAAGACTAAGAGCCGCGCGCCTGAGAATAGGTTGTTGCGGAACGTCTTAGCCAAGTGCTTTGAGTCCTGGAGGATGGCAATTGGATGTCCCTTGAAGAACGCAATCGTAATGTCGATATTGGGGTGATTGGGAGTAGGCGACGGAATCGTGATAACTTCAACCCTGTCGGCCTTGTCCACAAAGCGGCGCTGAAGGTCTTGTTCGGTTGCTGCTCCGTCGCAAGTGTACGAAACAATGTCGATATTGTGGTCAAGAAGGCCATATACAATCTCCAGAAGCGGAGGCAGGAGCTGCTGAGCTGTGCAGTTGTTCCCAATCGCCACAGCGGCCACAACAATCGGAACCATCTTGGGCAACGGGACCTGCAGCGTCCAGACGCGGACCTTGGTGCCCTTCGGAATAGCGTCGTCCTGCATGAGCTCGGGAACCATACTTGGGTCGGGTACAAGGACCGGACCATTGGTTCCACCGACAAGATAGTGTGCACCTTGACTGGAATCCCAATACAGCCGCAGCCCGCTGAGAAGCTTAGTGTCATCGCACGCAAGAGCTACCGGGCCAGTATATTCGATGGTGTCAAGCCTCTCCTTGACGCGATTGAACGTGTCTTCACAGATAGTTGGCGGCATCTTTGGTTTCTTGGATCGTTCACTACTATCCATGAGTTAGTGTTGGTGAGATTAATGAACAGTGGCCTACGCACCGGATGCTGGACTCGGTCCGTGCTTGGAAGTGCTCGTGAAAGAATTTGAGAGCGCGAGGGCTATGGGTCGCCAAGATACTGACGAATTCATCGAACGCTGGGGCATAAGAAAAGTTCTGTGTGCCAACGCCTCGCTCATCTCTCTCGACTCTCTCTACCATTGCTTGCACTAGCCCAAGGAAAACCTTCTTGTTATCGAATTTCCCATTCAAAGCTCCGACAGAAAATCGCAGAAACGGGGAGCCCTGCGCATCCTGAAGACGGTTGGAATTAATGGCTGTATATATCAATGATAACAACGCACCTCTTGAATGAGCTCCGACAATCCAAGGACACTCGCGTATTGCCCACCAAGGATGCGCGAGTGGAAGACCTTGTTGGTATACTTCAAATTCTCCTTCAGCGGCTGAGGTTTGCGCAGAGCGGTACAAAATGCGTGCATCTTCAGCAAATCGTTGCAGGCATGACAGGCGCGACGTTGGTTGTCCTCCCCAAGTACGGTAGTGATTTTGGAACAGCTAGTTGAAAACACGCGTCCTTCTTCATGTTCATTGCGCCATCTCTGCCGATGAAGTTGTGCGTCGCGTACAGCCTTCTTTTCCAGTCGATTGAGCTTCCTCCAAAACAGTTTCTTTGGATAGAGCTCGCGTGCAAGTACGTGAATTGAAGGTGCACCACCTCCACGTGAAGAGGTTCGTCGAAGATATGTGATAATATTCGCTGCGTTGGTAGCGCCAATGCCAGGACATGGTAGTGGTTTGGCAGATGGGCAACTCGGAGCTGGTTCGCCTGCGGCGTCACCTGATCTGGTGAAGTAAGCCGAAAAAGCGGTGGCCGAAGTGCCAGCGCGCTTGGCATGGTTCCACGAGGACGCAGATTCCTTTCTCTTTCCACGGCGGCACCGATGGTAGTGGTCGGAAAAGCGCGATGTGTCATACGCCGACTTCATGGCCTGGTCGCGCCCGCAATTTGAACATACAACGTATCGCAGCTTTAATGTCCCGCCGCCCTCAAGAATTTTGACCATTTTGTCGTCCGTATAATCGTAGAAACACGCCTTTCGATCCACAGATAGAATCCGCTCTTTCCACCGCGCCCGTTTCTCCTCATCGTAGTTGCCTCCGTCTATTCCGGTGCGCAATCTTTTCTGTGAAATAGCACCCTTGCTGATTCCAGCAGGACCGCCGCTGCTGGCATCGCCAAGTCTTGCCTTTGCCTGTGATGGCCCATCATCAATAGCCTCTCCCTCCCTTTTGCGCTTCGCTGATGCTTTCCTCTTTCCTAGTGTCGCCTCCTTCTCCACGCTCTGCTTCCTTGCCTCTGCCATCACCGATGCCCAAGCGTTGGCTTGCATGGTTTTCTTGCCTGGCCGAGATAGCTCCGTCTGCGTGTCAATGTCCATTGGTGTGTCGAATTCCACTGGTGCACCAACAGGCTCACTTGCTGATAGACACAGGGTGTCGGCGTCATCCCCATCCAATTTATTGTCCTCTTCATCCAACGTATCAAATGCATCTGGCTCAAACATACTGTCACCGGCAATCGTGCACGACGCCTGTATGTCCTCCACCGCACGTAGCTCTACGTTGGTGTGTAAGAGATTTGCAAGGGTTGGGCGTGTACGCTGATGGATTGTCGTAGGCCTAGCTGTAGGTGCTGGTGAGGACGGTGCCGATGAACTTGTCGTAGATGCAAATGGATGAGGCCCCGGTGCCAATGAAGTTGATGTCGATGACGGTGAATCTGGAGGTCGCAATGGCACTTTCTTTGATGCCAGTTTCTGTGGAACGGTGAGTAGTTGCCTTGCCTATCTTTTCAGCCTCACGAACCGCAGGTAGCTCAAAGCGAAGACGCGTGTACCAATCCATTCTATTGTACCATCGGTCTTGTGCAGTCCATAGAGGGTCCCCGAATATACCATGCTCAATGCAGTTGAGAGTTGCTGGGATACATGAAATATCGTCCGCCTGCTGTCCGACTATGAGTGTAGCGCCAAGGCACTTGAACTTCGTCCCAAACTGGATCTTCAACCAGGTGTGAATGGTGTTGATGACTCGGTGGGGTATTGGCATGCCAGGGAATGATTCGCCTAATGCCACCATCAGTCCGTGTACTATTCGCTGATTCAAAGTGTACAGACCATACTCAAATGTCCTCTCTGCATAGTTAACCCGGAATGGCCGTTCATGCTCGTTGTGGAGAACGACAAACCAGGATCGTAGCTTGGGGCGATGCAGCAGTGTCTTGTCGAGTTTCGAGAGGGTTGATGGCAGCCTATCCCTGGATGCCATCTTCACGGCAGCTTCGATGACAGCGTAGAATCGGGAAGCCATTATCTGGTCGTTCCCATGCAGTCCGTCAGGCTCATTGCACCGGGTGTGCAGCACCTCGAACATGATTTGATTGAGGTCATCACAGAGACGAACGGGACGCAAAAGTTGGGTGAGCTTGGTAGACGGCGCAACTAAAGTCTGATAATAGAGCGTCTCGTTCCATGGATATTGTGTGAGCGCAACATCGAATTCAGGAAAGCGTGTCCGAATTTTGACATTGCGAAGCTGCTGGCGTACGGTACCCATAGCTGTGCAGTAATCCTTGTGTGCTGTCGACAACTCCAGGAATTTGCGGAAGAGACTGAGAACCCAGAAGGGTAGAGGGCGCGCGTTGGGGACCCGCGGGTCAACCAATGCCTGCTTCCCGTTGAGCCACTCTTGCGGTGCGTCTTGACAGAGCTGATCCAAGGTTTTTGCTGAAGGAATCTTGCGTCGGATAACGGAGTTGACAATCTGGGCACAGGTAACCGTGCGCGACGGACGCTCATTGCAAAAATACGCCGCGATGGGATGTAGTGAGAAGCCTGTGTCAATTTCTGGGACTTTCGTGTCGAGTAGTGCTTCCACGGTGTCATTGGGGTCCATGAGGTATTCGAGAGCATCGTCTGGGATGACGAGTTCGCTGCACCATGCATTGACTACATGATCAGGAACGTCTGCCCATTTCCTGCCTTTGTTAATCCACTCTGCTCTATTGAAGGTCGGATGGATGGCGAGATCAATGTCGTGAATGACCATGACGGTGCTGCTGGCTTGACCCGTGCAGAAGTCCGGGGGAATGATGAGAGGAGGATACAAGGAGAC